>JAYKTE010069983.1:0-24012 GCA_036873565.1 Xipholeptos notoides
TATCAAAAATGATTGTTCTCGGCATTAAATGACCTAAAATGGTTGATATGCCGTAAAACACAAACAAACTCAAACTCCTGGACAACCAACAGGAAATGCTATGTATAAGATATCAACTTCCAATGTTAACACTTAATCATGAATGAATCAGTCAACTTATCAACTTCAAAACAGGCACTAAATTAGATTATTTCTTGTTTTCAAAAACTAATTTGGTTTGGTGTTTGATTCTAATGAAATGTTCAAAATGATATATTTACAGTTGAAAAAGATAAAAGAATAAAATCTAAGACAAGAAGTCAATTTCTTTAAAATGCTATTTTCCTTTTATGTGGATTATTCTAATTGAAAAAATGTATTCAAATCATTCATTCATTTGGGGCTTGCTTTATTGGATTGGTTTACATTCTTATTGAAAAAAAAAAAACATTTTGCAACAACAAAAATAACTTAAACAGTAGTAGTGATGATATTTTTATTTTAAGGGGCAAAATTAATTTCAATAAAATCATAAATAGAAAAATTATTTAAGTATTTATTGTGCATTTATACAGAAAACACCTAGTGTATGTATATGGGCTGGGGTGGGCATATGTCCACATATATATGTGTGTCTTATATATATTTTGTCTTATCCCAACCTCACTTTAAGAGCCCAATTAAACTGGTAGTCATAACAAAACTATTGGTATTAATTTCTATGTATAAAACTTTTTTTTTTAAGTTTCTATATTGGTCAGTTCATTGGATTTATGTGTGAACTAAAACCTTTCTAGGTATTGGTTCAATAAAACTTGTTTTGATGATTAATTTATAAAATAGTTCATTTGAAAAATGAAATAAATGGAAAGGTTGATGACATGTCACCAAGAGATTGTTAACTGGTAACCCTTTATTCCATCTGAAGAAAGAATGAGTTAAAATTCATGTGAAGAATATCATATTTTTTAATAACATTTTCAAAATAGAAAGTAAAAGGCAACAGCATCTTCAGATTATTTTAGAATTTTCTTCTTTTTTTTCCCTTGTAATTTTGACTATGGTCATTTTATATAAATTAAGGAAACTTATAAAAATATTACTGCAAATTTGAGTTATATACTTATTTGAATAGAATTATTTAAATCTGCATTGAAATAGCTTGTAGACAGCTATCCAGAACTATTGGATCCATTCTATAAAAACACAATGCGTTTTTTTCCAATGTATGAGGGTCATTCCAAAAGTAATGCCATCTATTTTCTAAAAGTTGAATCACTACAAAAATGGGGGTGATACCATTAAAATGAGCAGTCTTTTGTGCTCCAGAATTTGTTTTTCTACATAGTCACCACTATTCTCAATTCACATTTGCCAGCTATGAACAAAGCGGTCCATTTTCGTGTATGCAGTGCAGCTCACTTTGTCACTCACATCTGTCCCCCCTCTGAAATTTAACAACCTATTTCCTAACTGTGCTGACATCAACTCTGTTAGCTTTGTAAACATTGAACAGGCGCTGATGAATGTTGATCAGTTCAATTTTTTCTGTATGGAGGTATTCAATGAAGCATCTCTGCTTCTGACGATGGTCTATGACAGCAGTTGCTTTCTTAGTCACACACTGTCAATATCTGCAACAGGTCATGATTGTATAAGTTCCATCATCATAACAATGCAATTTGCAATGCCCTTTGATCCATTTTGGCCGAATAAAAAACCTTTTTTTAATCGGAGGCATTATTTTTGGAACTTGATAAAAGAAAATCACCTATATCATTGTATGCAAAATAAGTCTTTACTTTTAGAAATGTTCAGTTTTTTTCCAATCATCTAACTTTTTTTTTTCTTTTTTTTTTGTAAAAATCATAAAGTAAATGCAACCTGACATTTTCATTTCAGTAATTCCATGGTTTTTAATTGGCTAATATTCACACTAATGCATATCAATAGTAATTAATTTTTTGTTTAAGTTTCAAATTTAATACTATTCAAATATTTTATGCTTGGAACTTTTGAATTTTACTTCATATACTCAACTGCTTGCAAGTCATTTTTGTATTATTGAATTTCATTGTAATAATAATTAAAAAAAGAATATTATTAGATAAACACAGTAATTTCTTTTTGCATTTTATATTCAAGATCATTGCCTAAATTAAGCTACTCAAATTATTACCAAGTTACACCATTATGTGCTGAGTATATATGCAAATTCTATGCTTGAATTTACTAAATCCTTAGATTAGATTAGATATCTTCACTTCCCATAAAACATTTTTATGAATATATAAAGATTTACTGTTACATATCTTTAATTTTAACTTATCAAAATCAATACTTAATGAAATGTTTTGTGTAATAAAAAACCTATTTCTTAATATACTTGTAATAAATTATACAATAGCTAATATAAACTTAGAATATTAATCTAAAGCCTATCTGAATAAAAAAATTCAGTTTTAAAAAGATTTTGAATATGTTAAAAGAGTTGTGGCTTGGTAATGAATGTTTGTTTGCAGTAATAACTATCAACTTGTTAACCAGATAGAATTGGGAAATTAATTGCTATTATAGACAAAGCAAAAATTGTTTTCATTTTATAAATATTGAATAGAAAATGTTTGTAATATTTCTGTAGTTGAAATGTCATGTATTGAAAAAAAATAGAGTATTTTGACTTAAAGTTATTTGGGTTACCACTCTTTTGTGCGATTGTAATAAATTCTAGACAGAAACATTGAAAAACATATGATAATAAAGTCTGCATATAGTTTGCTATTGATAATAATAATAGTCTGCTAATAGTTTTTCCTCAATAGTAGCAATTCTACTGGCTTAAGAAAATAGGTTTAGGTCTTTTAAAGATTCACTCTCAAATGTCTCCCAGGATGAATGGTAATGTGGTCCTAGTAGTTGGTTTATAGAAATTCTAAGTGACCAGCAGGTTCAATCCTGAGTGCAAGTGAAAATAACTAAAGGATGCCTAATATAGATTGACATAGTACCTGATAATGCTTAAGGAATGTGGGCTGTATACCCCTGTAGAGTAAATAAACAGATTAATTCTACAATTCCAAAGAAGGCTCTCAAATTCAAGTAATGGCTGAAGGACACATTGCCAAAAGTGCTGATAAGTTAGCATTAAAGATGAGAGTAGAAGTCCAAATAACTTAAATATAAAGATAATGAAAACTCCTCTAACAAATTCAGACAGTCAATAGTTTGAATATCTTGATAGATTTTCTATGTTTTAATTACACATGGAAAGAAAAGAGGGCCATTTCCTTTGTAACCTAAAAAATAATTTTGTCCCTTTGCATTAGAATAGAATTTATTTTACCAGGTATCAATCTACATTGCAAATGATATTTCCAAATGGCGACTAAAAATAAATCACTTATCTTTTGGCAACTGTTTTTTCACCAATCATGAAAAATGTTTTTCAACTTATATTCTTTTTTTTTTTAATTAAACTAGCAAGCTCAAATTATTTAAACAATAAAAGGTTTAATTGAATAAAAAATAGAACAATATACTCTATTTTTTAACAAGACTGTTTAAAATATGTCTAAAGAAATTCAACAAATTTTTATGCAGAAGAAAAAGTAGTTCAAAGTGAAATGGATTATACTTTCTTAACAGTAATTAAATTTAGAATTATTGGTTTATTTATAATATTAGAGTGAAATAACATTTCATAGGTTTGGCTCATAACTTATATTTGGCTAGTAAATGAAAATATTTATTTGTCAAAGGTCAACTAAAGGTAAATTTGTCTGTAAAGCCCTGATCTAATAGATATTTGTTAAGAAACTTCTATTGTTTTCAAGTTAGGGTGATGAAAATAGAAATTTGGAATATCTTTATAATGGCCACTCCAGGTAATTTTCGAAGATGCAGGCATAATCAAAGAAAATGATTGCGTGGATTTATTCAGAAAGAAACTATTTTTATTTTCTCAAACCACTATATAAATTTATCAATTAATAACTAACTAAAAGGACAAAAACAACTTCTAAGTGTATGGTGTACTTACATAGATTTATTTAGATGACAAATAGTATTATGACAATATATTTTCATTTATTGTTTTTTTTCAAGTTAAGCTTTCCTAAAGTAAAGATGAAATAATTTTAGATTGTGCAAATTAAAGAAAACTAGAAATAAAAGTCAGCTTAAATAAAATATCTTTACACGGTTTTAAAAAGAAAACCAAAAGAAGCATTGGTTAAACAAAAAAGTGAACAACCTTCTGTGAATTTTAATTTAAAATCAATTGCTATTGTTTTTTAATTTCTAGCTGCTAGGTATTTTTTTAACCGATTTACTATCAAAAACACAAGTCAAGGATATATCTACTTGGTCGAGCACCAACTCATTAATGCAAAAGAGTAACTCATCTAGGTGTGAGGATGACACTGATTCCAAAAACCGGGGTGCATAAGACTCGTCAACTCAATGAGAGTAACTCATCTAGGTGAAAGGCAATACTGATTACAAAAGCCCAGGGAAATAATGAAAACGTAAAACTGGCCAGATGTGTCATCCTCACACCTAGATGAGTTACTCTCCTGAGTTAATGAGCCTCATCTGCCCGGGGCAGCTGAAAGTGAATTCAATGGGTTTTTTTCTAGGATTTGAACTCTTGTAATACGATTCAAGAGTCCAAGCTTTTACCACTGCCCCACCCATTTGCCCAATAAGGAATTGGGTTTCAATACCTTAATTTTATTTGAAATTGTTCACTTGTTTGTAGTAGTGAAATGCTTTTTTTTTTTTTTTTTTATATAGAAATGTCTTAAGGTTTTCAACTCCAGTCTTTGTACTTTTATATACCAGGATATTTGAACTTCATTTATGCTTTTTCCTTACTTTTAGAAAGATCCATCTGAGTAGTAACAGCGACAAGGATGGCATCAAGAAAGAAGGTGCTACTTAAAGTAATTATCCTTGGAGATAGTGGGTGAGTTCTTTAAATGCTTTATTTTGCTATTCCCTTTTGTATTTTTTTAACTTATTCCCTTTTGTACTTGGTTAAAAGAAAAGAAAAAATTCTTAATTTTTCTTTTATATATAATTAAAAAAATATCTCTATTCAACTTGCTAGTTCTACTTCTATAGTTAGTGATAAGAATATTGCCCATTAAATTTTCATTTTGAATTGTGCAATTTTTAGGAAAGTGAACTCAGAAAAACCATGTAAGAGTTTCTTTGAACTAATGGTGTCTGTAATGTCGTAAAATATTTTTTACAAAAGTTATTAATTTTACTGATAACTATTTGAAATGATAGATCTACATTAAATAAGTGATATAGTCCATACAATCTGTTAATACCCAACCCACTATTTAATTAATTCTTCCTAATTTTAAACTGGTACTTTAAATGGACCATGAGGCTATTCTTCGGCAATTAGTCAACAAATTAATAAAATAAGAATAAATTCTGTTGATTTTGATGTTTATTTTTTCATTCATTATAGAATAAAATTTGGCAAGTTAACATTTTGCTGAGTTATTTCTGTTTTGTAGATTCTCATTGAAATAAAAATTAAAAGAAGTCACCAAAACTTTGCAAAACAATTTCCCAAATACTATGTTGTTTTTCTTTTGGTGAGGCATGTTATCAAGGGGTTTATTACTCTCGAATGTATAAGTGAATATTGAACAATTGCAATTGAAAAATCACTATAAATCAAAATTAGAAGAAAGAAAACGGCACTAACATTAATGTCATTTGGTTTTTTCACGGAAGTGAATAAGCTCTTATGGACTTTTAGATTTCTAATGTACATCTTAATACAATAGCGTAGGTGTTATTTTGTGTCACACTTTATCTTTTAAAAATCATTAAAACTATTTCCTTACCAAAAATTTCAAAACAAAAAAGAAAATGTCTGTTCATGGCTCCAAATATATTGTGTATTAAGAAGTTTTGTAAATTGTTTCATGTATCGTTCATTTTTTTACAAGTCAAATCTTATCACATTTTATTCAAACATCTATAGGTTAGGAACAAGCTAATTACTATTGAAAATATCATTTGGTGTAATTTGCACTGGTTCCGCTAGTTAAAAGTTATTACTTTTCAATTTTTATTGACAATCAATGATAAACTTTAACTAAGAATAAAACAGGCTTTTTGAAAAATGACTTCCTCAGCTAAGAGTTTATCATTTTAACAGTGTGTATACACTAACAAAAATTGTGGTTAAGTTTTTTGGTTTTTAATTTGTTTTTCTTACATGAAAAACTAAATAAAAAGTTTCTCTAGTTCAACAAGTTTCCAACTGAAATAACAATCTTAAAACTCAAGGTTTTTTTTTATTCTTGGTTTGAATTTCATCAATTCAGGTTTTTACTTTTTCTTTTCTGTTCACTAATGTTACAACCAACTTTAATGATTATCTAAAACGGGTCTCTATGACCACACCCAACTTGGGATAACTCATTTGTAGTCAGTTAAACATGTTAAAAGGGTAAAATAAAGGATTTAGATTATCCAACAATTAAAATTGGATCTTTTTTGCAAAATAAAAAAATAAAATATGCAAAAAATAACATTGCTCATAAAAGTATTGAAATTATGTGTCCATTAAAAACCTAGAATATAAATTGAAAACCTTTTATATTGATCCATAGAACCTTTATATTATTGCTCATAAATGATATAACAATATCAACAGTAAACTATCATTTATCAACTTTGTCTCTAAAAATATAATAAAGATATCAGCTTATAAATAAACATTGTTATGGATTTCAACATTTTTTTCTTTCTCTCTTTTATTTATTTATTTATTTTTCTGTACATATGGCTTTAAATAGTCTTTGAGATTTACTTGGACTTTACAGGTTGTCATATGTTGGTTTATTTCTCCATCCAAGAAGTCTAGGATAAAGAATATAGATTTGCTAAAGAATATGGATTTGTCAACTACTGTAATTCTTCAACCATCAACATAAATAGATTGCTCTATATACGTTTTTCCTGGGGAAGACTGAAACATTACTTTGTTTGGGCTAATGAATAATCCAAAAGCTTTTATTCAAACGGAGATGTTTGTTGATAAACTGCTGTGGGTGCTGGATTGTTCGGGCAATCCCACAACAGTGGTGAAGCTTGCCAATTTATCTCGACCTAATCCCAATACTGAATGCATTGAACTGGATAATCATAAAATAAAGAACAGCTTGACTCTATTTCATCTTTTTATGGATTCTGTATGAATGCCACCATCAGTGAGACATGTCTTTGTTTTTGTAGAAACCTGGAAAAAGTATTGCGGGTATCTTGATTTTGAGTAGACTATAGGCAAATTGAAGACCTTGACTTTAAAACTTTTATTGAACCAAAAATAATTTAGTGTTTTGTTTGTTTGTTTTTTTAATGGTTATCAATAATTTGAAGAAACCAATTTTTAAGGATGCAATTTTTTGAGAGGTGCAAACTTTTATTAATTTAGTTATTAATATAGCCACAAGAAAAATATTTGTAAACTGTTGGAATATCCTTTACTTTGTCTACAGTAAGAATATTCATACAATAATTAAGTTCATTTAAAAAGTCTATCAAACTGCTTTCTATTCAGTGAACTTGAATACCAATTGCAAAACCTCTTTACACTGAACAAATCTCTACATTAAAAAAGCAAATGGTCATTATTAGGTGACAATATGCTTTTATTAAAGAATATTCTTGTCACAGCCTTAGTTATTATGACTATGACAAGAATATTCTTTAATAAAAGCATATTGTCATAGTCATTATAACCAAATAAGATTTAAATTATAATAGAACCTATAAAATTGGTAAAAGAAAATCTAATTTATCAAAGTTTTAAAATACTCTAATCTATCATATTTTTTCTCAAAAAAAAAATTAAATAGTTTAACTGAAAGTTAACAAAAAAACCTTCATTGAATATTGCAGTTTCATTCTTTCAGCATTAGAATAAAATGAATGTACAAAAAATGCAAAAATATCTATTATATTCTATTTATCAGTTCATTACAGGTCAAAGAATAAAACCTTAATTTAGTTCTTAATTTGTTTGCATTGATAAGTAAATATCTAACTTACAAATATTCAATTATCTCAATAGAGCACTCATTAATTCTCTTCCCTTTCATGTCTTTGAATTTAAAGCTACTTCTAGTTGTGTCAAATTATATAACCTATCTATTGAGTTGGGGTGTTACAAATATTTCAGCCCACACCTTTTAGAATGGTTTCAGCATTCTATATTTTTCCAGCTGTGATTAGATTGTCTATTTCAGTCAATGTCTGAAAAAAGAATGTGCAAAATAAAAGCATGTTTATTTCATTCAATCCTATAGCTATTTGTTAGTATGAAAGCTAAGAACCTGTTTGAAGGTTAGATGTTTTCTTTGCAAATAGGTTTTAATTGTTCTATTGACATTGCTTATTTTTAATTACTCTTCATTTATTTTAGTTGATTGTAGACACATTAATTATTATTTTAATCAGGAATGTTCTTTAAAAAAAGATAAGATTAGCACTTGAACCTTAAACAGCCAAATATAATCTGAATTTTGTCTATTTACTAATCATTGCATAATAAACTTCCTAAACTAAGATTTGATTCCTAATACTGAACTTTGTTTTTTGATATTACCAGTTGTCAATTTTTAATTCATTTTACTTTAAACATATTTTGAATTTAAATTTGTTAGAATAAGCTTTTAACATTGCTACAGCAATTGACAAATAGTTTTTTTGTTTTTTTTCATGGATTCTAATTGTTACATTATAATAAGTAAACATCTTCTACATAATGAAAACAATAAATATTTAGAGTTTAAAAATTGACTACTTTTTACTTTAAAACTTATATTTTATAAACCGGAAAAATAATTTTGAAATCTTTCTTTTTTTTTTAATCAGTTTGAATTTCATTTATATTTTTAACTTTCTGAACTCTAAATTAGGGTAGGAGTAAGTATTAAAAAATGTCAAACTTTGGGCAGACAATTTTTTTGTTTAATGTTTATGTATTTTTAGTATTTTTTATAACTTATTTACATTCAACTGTAATTTTAAAATAAAATTAATTTAAAATTCCTAAACAATCAAAATTTTGTAAACTGAACCTTTTTTCTCTGGGTATTTTTCTCTTGAAATTTTCAGTCTAAAATCAGTCTTTCATTCCATTCACTTTTTGACTCTAATCTAACTCCATATCAAATGATCCTTTGCACAGAATGGTGACTCTCTAAATATGGAGGTGGGTAATATAAGATGCTCATTGAACAATTTTCTTCAAAATAATACATAAAAGAAATTAAACTGTTCAAACTCTTGTAAACAACAAATATCAGCAAAGTATTCCAAAAATCAAAGTCACACCAAACTATACAACACTTAAACACTTCAAACCTCTCCAGGAAAAAAAAAAAATAATAGCCAATAAAACAAATAACACCTAAACCAACTGTAGACAAGAAACTTAGAATGGAACCAAACCAACATAATCAAAACACCATGCTGGCATTGAATGACCCAAGAGCGGTTGATATGCCGTTAAACCCTAAATCAATCAATCAATCAAAATAATACATTATAAAATCCAATGAATAATACTAAAACTTCATTTAGATCATGAATCTTCCTGTTTTTTATTTGTTTGTTAGTTTGTTTAACCAGCATAAACTAACGAACAAGAAACAGGAAGGTTCTTGATCTAAATGAAGTTTTTGTTTGTTTACTGGATTTTCTTAGCTTTTTTTATCTTGATTAGAGATAACATTTTATAACAGTAAAAAATAATATATATGACAATGTCAGGCAGCACATTGGCCATACTTTAATCCTGTCAGATCATATTAGCTTATCTCCAAAAATGTTTGACCCAATTTTATATTTAATTTTATTTATGACATTACAATTCTTCAATGATTATCAAATAAGGTATATTTATCATTTATATAACTACCATGCAGACAATTTGTTGCTATTTTATTTTAATTTTCTAAAATTATTTTCTATTGACAATATTATATCTGATTCTCAGATTTCAGTACTATAACTAGATTCTATTTAACAAGCATCATTTTGTGGTTTTTAATTTAATTGATTTATTAAGTTTTCTTTAATTTAGAGCGGTTCTCTTATTTTCAGCCAATCTAGTTTGACAAGGTATTTTAATAAGATGATTGATTATATTATTGTTATACTTGATCGTTATAAAGTATAGTTTTAATGTGTCAACATTAGAATATTTTATAAGATTAGTTTGGGCTACATTTATTTGATTTGTTAAAAACTATTTGATGACATATTTTAACTGGTTAAAATGTAAAATAAACTTTAATTCACATAAGAAAAAATATCTGATAGATATGATTTGAAATGTTTTCATTTAAAGTTTTTAAAATCTAATCATTTGATTAGAATTAATAGTGTCTAAGCTAAAGCAAACTTCTATTTGAATATAATCTTTTGATTTAAAAAGCTGTCAAAGATTCAGTTAAACTTTAAAAAAGCCATAGTGTTTTTTATTTATTTATTTGTTTTGTGTCTAGTTCTCTCTCTCTCAAATTAAATGCAAGAGTTAAATCTTGATTTGACAGAACTCCTCAAAAAAATTTGTCACTAATTGTATCATATACAAAATCAAATACCAAACTGTAAACATACCCCCTTTGCATATTCTTATTACTTTTGTTTTTTAGTTTCAAGTAGATTCTTAATAGTTGGATGGAATAATTATTTTAGTTTGTTTTGGTAATTAATCTCTAAATTTTTGTTTCAAATGAATTATGCAAAAAATGCCTTATTTAAAGGTTATACTCATTATAATTATAGTTTATTAAGGCATACTTACAAAAATTAGTTTAGTTTTGTTATTTTGTTTGTTTTTCAGTGGGGAGTATTTTTTTTTTTTTTTCTTTTAGAAATTTTAGATAATAGTTTGGTTATTAGTGTCATACCACTAACCTGTATTGTTAACATTATACCATTAGTAGATGAGCCTTTAATACTTTAAATATGAACCAATCTTGGTTTCAATACTCCAAATTTTTAAGAATAGTTTCATTATTCTTTTTCTTCTTTAGATATATTCTATTATGATTTTTGTTTTATTTATTTCTTTTTTAGAGTGGGTAAAACCTCATTGATGAATCAATATGTGAATAAGAAGTTCAGCAATCAATACAAGGCAACTATAGGTGCTGACTTCTTAACAAAAGAAGTTATGGTTGAAGACAGGCTTGTTACTATGCAGGTAAATGCACAATTTTTCATTCTATATATTTGATAGTTCTCATCAAACTGAAAATTTACAGTTGAGACAAATAAACAAACCTACCAACCTGTTGGATTTTCTATGTATTAGATTTAAGAAATAGTAACTTTTTTCTTAATATATATTAATATTTATCTTTTTTTAATCCTATTGCTAGAAAAAGTTCTCCATAATTAAAAATTCAAATAGATAAGAAAAATATGACACAGTTATGTACTCTGATATCTTAAGACACTAACCAAATAGCTATGCTCTATCCCCAAGTAAACTTTTAAGATATTTAGTCTCCATGTTAATCATCAATAAAACAAACTCTGTGGCAACAATATGATCCCAATATAATAATCTTGACCCAACCAATGATCTGAAGAAATCCACCCAACTAAACAAATATATCAAAGACTCTTCAAATTTGATAATTGATTTGGCATAAAAAGACCCACAGTGGTTATATAAACGTCAAATGCTTCCAAGGTTACTATGTTAACTAAAAAAAGGCTGGACTACAACACCTCCCCCTCTAAAAAAACTAAATGTGTAGTGTTCTGAGCCATAGTTCTTTGTCTTGCTTCTCTTATATAGTGTATAAACTTGGGTCATATAGTAAGAAATCAAAAAGTCAAATAGAGACCTTATTGTTTGAAGTATCACTTACAGCATGTATCATGTTAGCTGGTGACAGCCACATCAACAAATTCATGGCATTAGTCAATTACTGAAAATTTTTGCCTGGCTTTGCTGGGAGGTTTTTTGACCCCTTAGCAGCTATTTTTCCAACTAAAAGCCAAATCAAATTTGTCAAACACAGGTCCGAATATCCCATATATCAAAATTCAAGTCTCCAGACCAAAAATTGGCAAAGTAGTCTGAGGTTCTGGGGTCATGAAACTTCTGAATAAATCTTTCTGTAAGAGTGTGATAAATTTCATTTAAATTGGACCATTCCTTCTAGAAGCTGATTTTTTTCTCGATTTTTCGATACTTATCAAGGGTATTCCTAAACAACACCTACGTGAGAACACTCACAGGCACAAAGTACAACTGTGTGAATTTTCAAGAAAATCAGCCCTGCCATTTCAGAGTCCATAGAGAATGAAACCTCATACAGACACAAAGTTCCATTATATATAAGTTTAGAGTATCTATATATTAATACGATAGTGTGTGTGTTATTTTGTGTGTCATACTTACATCAAAAGCAATTACCTTACCTCCTTTTAAAGTCTCCCTTTATCTTTTAAAAATCATAAAAACTATTTCCTTTCGAAAGATTTTCAAAACAAAAAATGGCTGTGTAACGGTTTCAAATATATTGTATATAAAGAAGTTTTGTAAATTGTTTCAGGTATTGTTCATTTTTTAAATTAAATATACAAGTCCAATCTTATCTCATTTTAGGTTAGGAACAAGATAGTTAATATTGAAAATATTTTTTTGGTTAATTTACACGGGTTCCACTAGTTTAAATTAAGATAATGAAAGTAATTTTTAAAAGATATTTCCATTCCATTATTGTGAGTATTCTTTCTATTTAGTCACTGAAGAAGCAATATTTTATTTTTTGTTTCAACAACTTCTCTTTGTATAGTTTCTATATATTATTCTTGGGCAGCGAGGTTGGAGCAGTGGAAAAAGCCTGGTCTCTGGATTTGTATTACACAAGTTCAAATCCCATCCACTTTCATCTGTCTCAGGCAGATGAGGCTCGTTTAATCGAGAGTAACTCATGTAGGTGATGGGCAACACTTATTATAAAAGCCCAAGGATACAATGAGCCCATAAAAATGGCCTTGTGCCTAACTTGGGTTAGTGCTCGACCAAGTATATATCATGTATCACATTTTAATAGTCTAAGAAATATCAAGTAATGCTAACTTAATCACATTCAACTAAAGAACAAAATATTTATGGGGAAGTCCACTTGTACTTTAGAATCCTGATACAAGAGTTCAAATCTCTGACGTTCCATTATGTTCACATTCAGGATAAAACCATTAGAAAATATGAATCTCCATATTCCCAATATTCCCATCAACTCTGGAATAAATAGCATATTTCGTGCCATTCAAACAAAAAGACTTTTACCAAAAATTGTTCTCTACATTAAATGATTGATATGCATCCGTGATTATTTTTTAAAAGTATCAGTCAAAAAAATCAATTTTTATATTAATTAATAATATTTTAAGTAACATCTTAATTTTTTAATGATAATTGCTATGTATCTTTTTATAAATATAATATAATAATCTTCCAATATTTGAATACTCTTCTAGTTAAAATCAATTTAATATAATTTTGTAAAGAGCTTGTTTTTTTTTACTCCTGAAAAATTTCACAATTGACCCTTTTCTTTTTTCCAGATCTGGGATACAGCTGGCCAAGAAAGATTTCAGAGTCTTGGTGTTGCTTTTTACAGAGGAGCTGATTGCTGTGTGCTAGTTTTTGATGTAACCGCACAAAACACTTTCAAATCGTTGGAAGGTTGGAGAGATGAATTCCTTATACAGGCCAGTCCTCGGGATCCTGAGAACTTTCCCTTTGTTGTAATAGGAAATAAAATTGACTTAGAGAACAGAGCAGTAAGTAGAGGCTTTCATTTACATGTTACTACTTTGAATATTGGCATTTCAATTGATGTAAATACTTAAGTATTATTAAAAACGGCCCACTACAATTCCCTGGTTGTTATAATTATGCCCATTTTTATTTTATAAATTGGAGCAATGCTCTGATTGGTCCACCATCCTCATAAATTAACAAACTCCTTCAAATATCAACCATAGAATTATGCCAACCAAGTCAAAACTTTTATCAACTGAGGATGTTCCCAAATTATCAATAAATGCATTTTGACTACATTGATATGGATCCACCTCACATACTTGTGTTTCCTTCTCTCTTACACATACATAAAAATTACTCTTAACATAATGTTACAAGGGAGAGAGAAACCGCATGCATACTATGCTGCATACAAACAATTTAATGCATACTATGCTATATACAAACATTTAATTTAGTTCTTAACATACCAGACCGAATTAATTTATTTATTAAATCTTTTAGTCATAACAATTTATCTTTGATTTGAGGAATGCGACAATCACCGCCCGTCGCTTCCTCTCTAGATGGAGCGGCACGATATAATGATGATCTTTGATTTCTAGTTCTGATTTTGACCTGTTTTTATCTTGGTTATTTATCATTTTATAATGATGGATAAATAGTTATTTTTTGCAAAAAATAAGTGCACAAACTTCAGTTTAAGAAATACAATTTTCCATTAGTGACCTTTTAGAATTGTATAATTTTTTTTATGGGGAGGTAAAAATTAATAGTAATCCCCAAATACAAACTATGGTGTTTGATTTTGTTGGTTTGTTTTACGGCATATCAACAATAGGCACTAATTAATCCATCGCTGCAGGGAACATGGATGATTCATACCTTTCCTGAGGGTATTTGTCCAAATGTGAACATAAACGGAACGACTGGGATTCGAACTGGCGTATTACGATTCCAAAGTCCAATTGCCTATCCACTGCCCCAAGGGGATCTCCCTTGAGGGTTTGAAGAGATTGAAAGTTTCCTATAGTCCTTTCCATGAACACTTTGTAAAATCTGCTTTATTTCTCTTCTTAAAAACCACTCAGAACTTTTTTCTAAGATGGCTGTTTCTTTTCTTCTTCAGGTTTCAGCAAAAAGAGCTCAAGGCTGGTGTCATGGCAAAGGGGAGATACCTTACTTTGAAACAAGTGCAAAAGAAGCAATTAATGTTGAACAGGCTTTTCAAACGGTGGCCAAAAATGCGTTGGCCCAAGAAACAGAAGATATAATGTATAATGAATTTCCTGATCAGATAAAGCTTACAAGTGAACAAAACAAACCTCGGGAAGGGTGTGGCTGTTAGTGTGAAGAGGAGGAGGAGCAGATAAGGACTGGGTTTGATGTACCACAGCTAGGAATGCTGGTGGGCTGCACTGACCATTCCGAGAGACAGCTGCTGTTGTTCACTTTTTTTGAAACATTCTTCATAGACACTCACATTTGATATTTTAAAAAAGAAAAAAGAAAAAAAGAGAAGAAAAAAAATTGATTTAAAAAAGAGGCAAATTTGAAAGTGTAATTGCTATCTAATGACGGACAAGAGAAAACAAAAAAAGGAAAAGAAAAAAAAAGAGGCTGGTTATCCTTGTTTTAAACTTTGGATGTTACCCGTCACTGCTTCATTTTTATTGACTTATTTCTATTATGACTTCTATTTGGCATGCAACTTTTGCCTAGGATAAAAATTTTTAGTGTCTTCAAATGAAAAATTAATTTAATTTTTTTTTTTCTCTAAAAATTTTTTTTTTTTTTAATTTGTTGGTTTTTTTTTTCAAAAATTTTTTTTTTTAAATTCCTGCCAGTATAATAAATTTAATAATTAACTGACACCAAACCAAAACTTGGACAATTGGAAATCCTCTTATTTCCTTTAAAACCTAATCTTGTAGTTATACTGCTCTCATTACAACTAACTTCAACATCTAAGTTCAGTACTAACGATTAATTTTTTTTTTCTCCATTCACATTCATAATGATTTCTAAAGATATTTGTCTGTACAAAAAAAAAAAAAAAAAATCATAATAATAATAATAATAAACTGAATTTTTTTTTCTCTCTTAAGTTTAGCTAAATGGTCCAAACAAATTTGTGTAAATCTACAAATGAAAGGTGTACCAATGTCTAACCCCTCCCATTTGTTTTTTACAAGATTGAATGTATAAAACAATGTTTAAAAAAAAAAAAAAAAAAAATTGAATCTTTTAATAATAAAAAATAAAATAAAATTATGGCAATTTGTTTGCATAAAAAAATCTGCTCTTTTAGAGTGCATGCATATGCAAGTTGGTCAATATCTGAACCTGGTTGCATTTGCCAGGACAGACAAGTTTGATATTGGGTGCCAGTACTTAAGATAGATGCCTCCCAAAAAAAATTATTTTTCTTTTTTTCTATCTTTTCAAAAAAAAACAAAAGTAACAGACACTACAGCAGCTGTCTCCAATACCCTGGATGTATCAATACCTAGAATTGATATACATCTCGCTATGGAAAAATAACAGATTAAATGATATGCTTGAAGATTTTTTTTTTTCTTTCCTTCCTTCCTTCAAGCTAACAACAGGAGCAAATAATAAAAAAAGGAAACCAAAAGTTGTTTTGCTCGTGTACAGCAGATTCATGAATAAAGAAATTGATTTGAAACAAAAAAAAAAAAGAAAAAAGAAAAAATTTCTTTTCAGTTTATCTTTTGATCCTAAATTTCCACAACTTGCTTAAACAGGGCTTTATGCGTGTGATTTTTTTTCCAAGTGGCGACTAAAAATTAATCAAATGCTTATCTTTTGAAAACTTTTTTTTTTTTCACAATCTTCCAAATAGTTAAGTGTCTTTTCAACCTTTATTTTTAAAAATTAATCGAGCCAAGTCAAAATGTTTAAACAAAATGTTTAATAGAATAGAAAATAGTACAATATACTCCTACTCCATTTTTTTAACGAGGCTATTTTTTTTTTTTAAGTCTAAAGTAATTCACTGAATTTTTATGTAGATTAAAAGGTAGTTCAAAGTCAAATGGGTTATACTTTCTTAAACAGTAACAAGTTTCAAATTATTGGTTTAGAGTAAAATGACATTTTATGGGTTGGCTAGTAAACCAAAATATTTAGTGGTCATAGGTCAGCTAAAGTTAAATTTGTCTGTAGAGCCCTGTTAAAGATCAGCTTCTTGACTAGTTAAATCTATATTTGTAATTTTATATGAAATGTGTCTGTCTGGCTTTGAAATTTGCAAACCCTCTAGCTTTTTCTCTCTCCCTCCCTCCCGCTCTCTCTCTTCCACATACCCCCACCCATTTTACATAGTTTGCCAGATACTCTACAGGACAGTCCCTCTGGTTCCTCCCTTTCCTTATCCACCATATTGCTGCTCTGCTTGTGTAGCACTGTAACTCGTAAGACCTGCTTCGGATGGGCAAAGTCTACCGCAATTACCAAAGGCTAATATGTTAAAAGTATAGGTTTATATAAACACTATTAGTAGATAAGTGTAGGCACAGGGTCAACAGCCTTTGGTGACTGTCAGTTTCTTGCCTGCGCGGTCATCAGGCCAAAAGATTGCCGCATTGTTTACATTCGTTTATATCTAGTGGAATGGGAATTGCATGATTTTATTTTTTTGACCGCGCATGCGTGAAACTGTCAGTCATCACTTCTTATCTACTACACATGCTCTCACTGATATTGAGCACTCTATCTATAAATGATGATAATGGCATCCGTCTGTCACGAGAGACGATGGAAGGTGTCATCAACCCATGTAAGGTCATCAGACAGCCTGCACAGATTTGTTTATAGGGGTGAAGGCTTGTATCTATAAATATAGGCAAACTTACTCTACAGTTTAATATAAGTTCTATTATATAGAGATTACAGGTTCAATCCTTACTGTAAGTGGAAGTAAGAATACTTTTCATTAATTATCAGTTTTAGCTTACAGAGTAGTAATCATCTAGCAAAGGGTTTCCCAAACTTTTTCAGGCTTCTAAAATAGACTACTAGCACCCCTACCCCATAAACATATGTAAGTTTGGGTTTTTATCCCCAGAGTAAAAGCAAGTATATTATAAACAAAACGTATTTAAAAATAATGATATAGTACACAAGCTCGGCTCCCACTTGGGTGTTTGGAATGGTAACAACATTGCATATTCCTAATAAGATCGAACTATGAAAGCCATAGATCCAATAAGATCCACTATGAAAGTCATGCAAGGCATTGTATCAAATTATAATGTGATTTAAAAATATATACTTTTTTTTTTTTTTTAGATCTTGAGCCATTTGGTATGAATTTGTCCCCAAATCTAATAATGATTTAAGGCAGGGCCGGCCTTAGGCATAGGCAACCGCCTAGGGCTTCCGATTGGTGTGGGGACCTCGCACAGGAATCACAAGAAAAAAAAATTATATATTTAAAGAGTAAACTAACTACAACAAGGGTCAAAACGTGAATTTTCTTTCTTAGAAATCCGATTCAGAGGGATTTCTGAGAAATCTAGAACCGATTCTCCTTTCTCCTCTGAGAAATCTAGAATCAACTCTTCAAGAAACTTCCAATGTTTCCCATTGGTCCTATAAAAGACATCAAGCAACGCCCTACCCTGCTTCAATCAGTATTGTATTGTATTCTAGTTCGTGTTTGATTGGATCATTATGTCAAGGCAGTTTTTAGTGAATTACGTATTTTTATTTTTTCCCTATTTATTTTTCTATTTCATTTGGGGCCACTAAATTCACTTCGCCTAGGGCCTCCAATTAACTAAGGCCAGCCCTGTTTAGGGGAAAGGTAAATCTACAATTTGCAAGTGTGTCTGGTTTGTAATAAGTACGTAGTGGTCATCCAATGGATAGTAGTATTAATAGTAGTAGTAACAGCAGCAGCAGTTTCATCAGTAAGATCGGACTGACATCTGGAATATCTGTTTAAATAAAGATGTCTTCGTAAATACTGGCCTGGGATTGGCTGGTTTAATTTTTACCTTCGTACTTATTGGAACAGTCGAATCAGTTCATACATACCCTTACAGAAAACAGCGCCCATTATGGCAAAAATATTGGAACAACTTTTTCGGCCATACCTAAAATTTTCTGCAACATTATTCTGCTAGTTTATTATGACTAAATTCTCACTTATTTGCTTGTTTGCCTTTAAGAAGAAATCTAGAAATTAAGTTATTTTATCCATGAAAGACTAAATTTTATTTTAACTAATTTTGTATATTTAGTAAAAACTAAATCTTATTTTAACTTATTTCCCCCACAATTCCATAGAATTCTGATAAGAAAAATATTTCTTGATACTACTATTACTAATAATAATAAAACAGTTTTGTTGAGTCTAATGATTTTTCCTTTTAAAGCACAATTTCTAATCGTCAAAAACTTATTAAAACTAAGACTCTTTGAAAGCAATTTAACATCTAAAATTTCTATGTTCCATCTTCTAGAGCCTACGTTCAGTATCCATTTTTTTTTTAACAAAAACTATTTAGACCAAAATAATTTATTCAGAAATAGTGTGAGAAGTGTGATTCGGCCGAAACGTCGTAAAAGAGAATATTATGGATGAGGAGAATCGTCCGATTTGTACTTTTAGAATAGAAGATACACTTTGGTGAAAGTGGAGACTGACTAGCTTAATCAAACGTCTTTTGATTTAATCTAAAAAAAATATTGGCAGATGACCTTGTCCAGTAATCAGTGTTGATTAGCCTACAATTCAGATATTGATTTAAATGAACTTGATGTTAGTTTTATATCAAATCTTAGCGTTAGTGATTAATTCCTTTGTTATTTGGCAAAGACAATCATAAAATTGATTAGATGGCTTGTAATAATATAAATGATTAATAAGGCCTTCCAATCATCTTTCTTTTCCCATTTTAATCTTATATTCCTGTAGACGTACAAGTATGTTTGGTAGTTCTCTGTCTGTTGAGCCAGAAGTCTTCTTATCACTCATTCAGTCTCAAATTATTCCGTCTGTCTGTTGAGCCAAAAGTCTTCTTATCACCCATTCAAGCTCAAATTAGTCATTCCGTCTGTCTGTTGAGCCAAAAGTCTTTTTATCACTCATTCAGGCTCAAATTAGTCATTCTGTCTGTCTGTTGAGCCAGAAGTTTATTTTCACCCATTCAAGCTCAAATTAGTCATTCCATCTGTCTGTCGAGCCAAAAGTCTTTTTATCACCCATTCAGGCTCAAATTAGTCATTCTGTCTGTCAGTTGAGCCAGAAGTTTATTTTCACCCATTCAAGCTCAAATTAGTCATTCTGTCTGTCTGTCGAGCCAAAAGTCTTTTTATCACCCATTCAGTCGCAAATTAGTCATTCTGTCTGTCTGTTGAGCCAAAAGTCTTCTTATCACCCATTCAAGCTCAAATTAGTCATTCTGTCTGTCTGTCGAGCCAAAAGTCTTTTTATCACTCATTCAGGCTCAAATTAGTCATTCCGTCTGTCGAGCCAAAAGTCTTTTTATCACCAATTCAGGCTCAAATTGCCCATCCTGTCTGTCTGTTTAGCCAGACATCTTCCCCTACCCCCTGTTTGGGCTCAAATTGTTAATCCTGTCTGTCTGTTGAACCAGAAGTTTTTTTTCCCCTTTAGTGACCAAATCAGTTCTCCTGTAGTTGATAGAGGCCAATGCCATCTTGGGCAATTCTAAACTGCCCAGTCCTCACCTAAGGAGATAACTATCTAAAGGACATTTTTGCTGTTACACAAAGCCTTCTTTCTCTTCACCAACTTAAGGTCAAATCAGTCTCCTCCTTTGTGGTTGACTCTGGGAGTAACTCTATCTCAAGGATGTGTAGCTTCTAAGCTGTGTGTGCAGGTGTGTGGGGGGTGTAGAAATTGCTAGCAAGAGAAGAGAAAGCAAATTACTCAACTTGAAGTCCTAGATGGATTCAACTGCTCCTGTTCTTGCCAAGAGCCACCGACTAGGCCATATGTTACAATTCCTGGTATTCTTCAGTTGTCTCCCATCTTACTACTATACAAGCTCAATGTTGCTTAACTTCTGTGATCTGACCGGAACCAATGTTTCTAATGTGATTTGGGTGTACTTCTTGTTGGTGACATTATTATTCATATTATTAACATTATTATTCTAAAAGTATTATTCGGACTATTGTCTTCATCCTTATTATTTTCTTCCTCACAATGTTTCGACTGAATCACCCTTCGGTCTTCATCAAGTGTCCTAAATTAACTCATTGTTTTTAGAACTTAGAAAAAATAAAGAATATGAACACACATGGGGAGAGCTAACTGAAAAAGAAATGCTTGACAACAAAAACAAATCTTCCATTAAAAGAAGAAAAATAAAACCAACACTAAACTTAAAAACAAGATAAATGAAAGATAGATCTAAGAACAAAAAGTCAATTTAGGACACCTGAGGAAGGCCAAAGGGGGATTCAGTTGAAACGTTGTGAGAAAGAAAATAATATAGAATAAGGACAATAGTTCAAATAACACTTTTAGAATTTATCATACCTCGTCTTTTGAGCATAGAGGTTGGCGCAGTGGGAAAAGGTTGGTCTCTGGAATCATATAACACGAGTTCAAAACTCTTTATTCTGGTTAAAATTACCTCAAACAGACCATACTAAAACTGTGCATTAGAAGTATTTATCAGTATATATAATTTGTTTATTTGTTTAGTTTGTTATATGTATATCAACCTTTTTGGTTATTTAATGCCAAGAAAAATCGTTTTTCTTTTTGGCAAATATTCTTTTATCAACAGTTTTTAATAAAGTCAGATGCACTATTTAACCCATAGCTGGAGAGAATTTGGAGATTCATGCCTTTCTTAAGGATATTATTCTAAATGTGAACATAAAGGCTTATTTGAGGTGTTGAGAGTAACAACCCGACAAGTGCCACCATAGCCAAAAGCGAGTTATGTATATCATTGTATTCCTAAAAGCCTCCTCTATCATGTGGAAGAGAAGACATGGTCGAATTGAGACTGAAATATGGGGGAAAATCGACTAATGTACAGACTTGGGAGTACAATCTGACGAGCGCCACGCCACAACACTCTCGCCAATTGTGTGCCTGATCTACCTGGCAAGTCCCTGGCAGCCAATGAGAATGCACGGGACAAAGACTTTCAGCCAATCACAGTGCATTCTGTTGTTTACTTGCTCAAAGTCTTTTTCTCCGTTTTTTTTTATTTTTGGCACTTGTCGGGTTGTTACTCTGAACAGCTCATTTGTAAATGTGAGTTGAAATTGAGGAACAGCAGGAAATGTTCACGTATGAACCGTTGCACCAAAAATCCATGTTTTAATTTATTAAGATAAAAAAATCAATTCGCAAAGAAATCAGTCGAACACAAAAGTTTTGGAAGAGACAAAAAAAAAGTAGGTTTATCTAAAATTCTCTGTTGTAGTTGAGAGAGTGTATAAAATTACTCTTGTGCTGTTTTTCCGTTTGGTGTGAGCAGTGAGTTAGTGCATATTTTTTAAAAGCTCCTTGTTGTATGGATGTCATGAAAGTTATCTGAGTGTGTTTTTTCATCTTAGTTGTTTTGGGCCTGTCACCACTGTTTGGCCTGTTGCGACCTTTCACCTCCGAAGTTCACAACTCTCAATCTCTACTCTAATTGAATATACATTTTACCGAAGAACGAACACGTGACTTCATCAATCTCGAAAGGTAAGTAACTAATCTTCTTTCTTGTCCATTAAAATCCAAAGTAAAAAAATTTGCTAATCATGCTGTATGGAGATAGTCCATCTTTTGTGTTATATTTAATTGCAGTAGTAATTCACTGTCATTTTTCTGGTTTTAGTTTTTTCCCTCCTTTGGGCAGTGAGTGTGGGTAAAAGCTTGGACTCTGGAATCGTGTTACATGAGTTCAAATCCCAGTTAAAACCATTCACTTTCAGCTGTGCCAGGCAGATGAGGTTCGTTAACAGGGGAGGAGAGTAGCTCATCTAGGTGTAAGGATAACACTGACAGGTGGATGAGACCCGTCAACTCAATGAGAGTAACTTATCTAGGTAAAGGGCAACACTGATTTACAAAAGCCCAGGGATATAATTAGTATGTAAAAACTGGCCTTGTGCTCGACCAAGTAATATATATATATATATAAAATATTGCAATCCATCTACAGGCCTGTCTCGCCATTTTATGGCTCGTCAGGACGGCTACGCAAACACGAGTCCACTAGCGGTAGTCGGGATTGAACACGTACCGATTTGTTATCAGTCCAGTTCTCTACCCGCTTCGCCACTAATAACCCGCTCGCGAGTAAGCTGTTAATTCTATAACTTATTCCTTAAAGTACTCAATCCCGGGGGAGAGTATCGCATATATATATATATCTTTTTTTTCCTCATTCTCTTTTCTTCTTTCTTATATAGTCCTCTGTTGCCGGAGAGTTATATGGCTTCCTCAATAAGTGATATTAATCAGTTTGTGTTTTATGATATATCAACCTTTTTAGGTCATTTAATGCCGAGAACAATCATTTTGTGATAAATGTTCTTTTGTCCACATGTAGTTTTCTGAATAATACAATCTGCACTATTTAACCAATAGCTGTAGGGAAAGTGGACATTCAGACCTTTCCAAAGGGTATTAGTCGAAATATGAACATACATGGAAGGACAGGGATTCGAACTTGCGTATTATCATTCCAAAGTTCGACTGCCTATCCACTGTCCTAAGTCAACCTCCCCAATATTAATAAGTTTTGGACATAAAACACAAGTAGGTCGTGATAGAAATTTTGATTAATCTTTACAATATCAAAATTTCATCAAAATAAAAATTTTAAAGTAAAAAAAGCAAAATGTTATTATTAGGGCTGTGACAATATTCATTTACTAAATAATATTCTTGTTGTTATATGACTATTTTGCGATTCAACCATTTCTTTTAATTCTATAGTTATTAGTAGGGGCCATACAAATAACCACAGAATTAAAAGTAATGGTAAAATCGTAAAACAGTCAAGTAATGACAAGAATATTCTTTAATAAAGGAATATTGTCACAGCCCTAGTTAGTATTTATTGGTGTTGGGACGATTCCTAAATTTTCTCCGATTCCGATACTAATTCCGATTCCAGGAAAATGTTGATTAACGATTCCGATTAACAATTAACTTAAAAATTCAAGAGAATCGTAATGAA
>JAYKTE010069984.1:0-14395 GCA_036873565.1 Xipholeptos notoides
CACACACACACACACACACACACACACACACACACACACACACACACACACACACACACACACACACACACAACCGCTACTACTTTATATGTATAGATAAAACACTGATTCAAAACCCCGGGTAGAAGAGACCCGTCAACTCAAAGAGAGCAACTCATCTAAGTGAAAGACACCACAGCTGCAAAACCCGAGTTAATGAGACCATTAAACTGAAGGAGAGTAACTCATCTAAGTAAAAGATAACACTAATTCCAAAACCCGGGTAGAGGAGATCTGTCAACTCAAGAAGCATAACTCATCTAGGTGAAGGAAAACACTAATTCCAAGACCTGATGAGTTTGGCAGTGTATATATAAGCTGTTGAAGGAACGTTCGAAGCAGGGAGTAACATCTCCCACCAATTTAGTCAGAATAAGAATGTGTTCAAAACTTATGTTTCAATCTAAAAATACCCTGTTGGAATATATTTACAGTATCATTTTTTTTTCATTTTATATATATATATATATATATTACAATCCATATAAAATTTTACCGTGAAAGACACCACGAAGAGAAAAAAACAAGGTTTATTTGAAGGCGTATTTGAAGATCTAATGGAGTATAAAAATGTCTGATTTATATTCTTATATTTCAGAGAAATCTTAGGCCAATTTTAAAATTGAATGATTTTCTAAAAATCAAATGATTTTAGAAAATTATTAGTCAGTTCTTTTATTATTGTTAGGCAGGCACCCCTACTGTCTCTAAATAGTAGACTGTTCCTTATGTCACGTCAGGTGACTGGTTCCGGCGTTCGAGGCAGTCATAGATCGGGACGCAGAGACGAATGGTCGTAATTCACTTTAGTCCTGAAGTTGAGAAAAGTTATTGCTCAAGCTACCTTTTCCCTGTATTTCCGTTAATACATATTATTTAACCGTTCCCGTGTTCTTCTTCGTCATTTATTTCATTACTAACACCACAACAATTATATATATTTAATGGAAATACGAAATAATTACATATTGTATTCAGCATAAAATCAGTTGTCAAGCAACTAATCAAACAAGCGAAAAACCAACAGAGCTACTAACTAAACAACGAACCCATCGACTAAACAACCAACCAACCAACCAACCAGCCAACCAATAAACTACATAACTAACCAACCAACCAACCAGCTATACAACTAAACAACGAACAGAAGAAACAACCAACAACCGACCAGCAGCCGATCAACCAACAGACTAAGCAACCACCCAATCAACCAATCATGGTATAGTATTTTCAGCAAGTTGCTATCCACCTATACTATGAAACACTTCGATCGGGAGATCTTAGGGTCTAAATTCTTTTGGAAATTATTCATTTCGGGAAAGTTTCATTCCAAAAACAAAGCCTGATTTTTTCAGTATGTGCTGTTGCATTATTCTGTGGAAAACTAAAACCAGGTCTTTCATTATTTCTTATCTTGTGGTTTTGAAGGCACATGTCTTTTTTTCTACTATAACTCGTAAAAAAATAATAAAAATAATCTATAGAGTACCAAACGACAGGCATAGATGAAGAGATAGTGGTTAAGGCTGAAGACTTCTCTCATTTACTGAGTGCGGTACCTTTCGGTATGTTCAGCCTGGAGTGAAGTATAAGTTTTGACTTTTCTTCCTACGATAACTGTCGGATAGATTGACTGATGAAATTTATGGTCAGCCGTTTCCGCCAATTTTCTTTTCTTCCTGGAATGCGGGCCTTACCTACGGTTGGCTATGGATAAGTAGGAAACCACAAAAACCCACTTAAACGTTACTAACGTACACGATTATGAATAAAATCTTACAGAAATTAAAGATCTTTTGGAGATTAACAGTTACTGGAAACGTCCAAGATTAGATCTTTAAAGCAAATCCTAAAGTTAATATCTGAAATGATAAAACAGGAATAAACGGCCTTGTGCCAAATTGTGTATAATTGCACAATAAATATTAAACAGGAATAAACGGAGTTGTAAATCTATTATTCGCACCGTTGTCCTCATCTTTATTATTATTACCTTCACAACGTTTCGGCCGATTAACTCTTCGGCCTCCTCCAGGTGATTGAACTTGTTGTAATCGGGTGTTCACAGAATTTCGATGTCAAATATCTACATGGAATACTTGGAGGAAGTGGAATTAGGAACAACACCACTAAAGTCATCAATGTGGCTCAGATATGTAGATGACATATTTGTGCTCTGGAAGACGTGAAATTGTTACTAGATCATATGAACTCAATAATCACAATTGAGTACAAATCTAAATAGATACAATAGATTTGCGTAACAATAGGCTTATAAGTTTCAAAAATTAACCCATAACTGTTCCTCAGTGTTCGTGGTGGAATGGATAAAGGTGTTGATTTCTAAGTGAGTATTATCTGAAGTCTTAGGTTTAAATCCCACCAGTAATTATTAAGATTCCAAGGCATAACAACCCTAACATAGTTAACAGAGTGACAATGAATTACTTTCCCCGGAGTAACAAGCCAGAGAGAACTGGAGGGACTGGAGGGATTAAGAAGATATATAACACCATCGTTTATAACATCCAATACGTTTAAAACCTTTCCAAATTAAATTTCTAGGCGTAAATTAAGAAATAACACTTGAAAAATCCGTTAAATCCACATAATTATGATCTATAGGATATATCCTAAAACCTGTAAGACAAGTTGCTATAATAAGCCTATTTTAGAGTTCCATTGCTGGATATTGTGCTGCCAAGATAGACAAAATCGTCAATAGTACTTAGTCTAGTTCCATTTACGTAGATATCCGGTTCTGTGTAGTGTCCGTTAGGGCGTGGAGTAAACATCACCTTGGTCTTCTTAAGATTGATCGTAAGTCCAAAAGTAATGCACACCCTAGAGAAGTGGTTCATGATCTCTTGCATGACCTTCGCAGTGTGAGCGACGAAGTCCACCTCATCTGCAAATAGTAGTTCATGGATAAGAGTTCGAAAGGTCTTCGACTTGGCCTTCGAAAGGTCTTCGACTTGTTTTACAAGTCAGGTTGAAGACTTTGCCGTTTGTCCAAAATCGAAGGAAGACTCCAGTCTTACAGTTCTGAAATGCAAACGTTAGTGTTGTTGCGAAAAATTGAGAACAGGGTCGGAGCCAGGATATCTCGTTGCTTGACTCCGTTATGGACGGCAATACTCTCGGATACGGTCCCATTTAGTTGGAAACGTGCTTTCATGTTCTCATGCAGTTTTATCAGCATATTTACGAAAGCGGGTCTACAAAGACTTGATATAAAGCAATCCTGTGCTCTGTTGTGCATTTTTCCTGTAGCATTATTCCTTCTCTTCCTAACAACCCAGCGTCCGAAAGCGCTAGGGTATTACAGGACCACTTGACGTTGATAAAGACCCTGTCACCCCGCACCAGATTAAAGGTCCGACAAATTGAAGGGATCCAAAACAAAATACTCAGGACCAAAACGTCCCTTGAGTTTAGTCTCGATATATATATATATATATATATATATAAGTGGAATTATCTGTGTGTGTGTGTGTGTGTGTGTGTGTGTGTACATTTCCCTCCCAAACTCTTCTGTCAATTTTCGGTCTACAGACTTGAGATTTGACATTTAGAGCATTCAGACATGGGGCAAGCTTTTTAATTGATTTTCAGCCAGAAATTTAGTTGGTAAGAGATAGAAGTTGAAAGGTTTGATCTTTGCAGTCTACCAAACTACTCTGTCAATTTTTGGTCTCAACACTTGAAATTTTAGATATAGGTCACTTGGACATGGGAAAAACTTTTTAATTGGCTTTGAGCTGGAAAAAATAACTGCTAAGGCAATAAAATCGGGGTCAAAATTAAAAGATTTGACCTTTGTGGTCTCTACCAAACTACTCTACCCGGGCAAAGCCAGGTTAATCTGGTACTTTCTATAAAAGTGAAAAATGTGTGTAAGAGCTATTTTTCCTTACCAAACTCCTCTAACAATTCTTTGTCTACAGCCTTGGAATTTGACATAAAGAGAATTCAGACCTGAATGTCCTTCTTCGTTTTGTTTGTTGGTGTTTTACAGCATATCAACAATTTTGATCTCATAAAAGTACCATGTGTCCTTCAGACAGACATACAGGTAAGACACCAAAATACCACATTTACTCTATAACTATTTAAAATAACCTTGATGACGATGGTGAAAGAATAGTCTATGTACAAAAAGGGTTTTGGAGTAGGAAATACAGGGAATTTGGGTTCCAACTGTCTCAAGTAGGTGTATGGGGAGAAGAAAGTTCTTATGTAGGTGTAATGATAGTAGGAAATAAATTGGACTAATTTCTTTCTCAAAGTCAGATGGCCAGAGACTATCTCCAATGAACAACTGTGGGGACAGAACCAACCAAACCCCAATGGAGGCAGAGATTAAGAAATGGAACTGGATTGGCCAAACACTGCGGAAGCCTGCATCCAACATCACCAGGCAGGCCCTTGAATGGAACGCGCAAAGCAAGCGTAAAGTTGTTTGCCTGAGGCAGACCTGGAAAAGAAGCACTGAGGCTGAGTCCAGGGCTGCTGGAATATCATGAGCTGAAGAGGACCAGCCAGAACTGAGTCTGTTGGAAGAGCGTCGTTGTGGCCCTATGTTCCTCAAGAAATCAATAGGAGAAAGAAGAAGAAAGGAGGAATTTTTTCTTTGGCTTTGTTAATGAGCACATGAGAGTGCTCCTTAACAAAGCCAAAGAAAGAGTTATTTTATCCGGCTCAAAGCCAATCAAAAAGTTTTCCCCAAGTCCAAGTAACCCATATCTAAAATCTCAAGTGTTTAGAACCAAAATTGGCAGCATAGTTTGGTAGGAAACTACAACATCTCTGTTCTTCAAATTACCCACCTTCACAAGTTCATTCTTTCTTTCTTTCTTTCTTGTTAACCCATTCTCCTATCCAAATAATTTAAACTCAAACAACTTTCGAGTTTGCTTTTTACGACCTAAATTTACTCACAGTGAATCAATAACTGTATTACAGGGAACACTCAAGGTTTTTTCCTTCTGCCGCATTCAACTACCGTGAAACCCATTATTGGATGAACATTTCTCAAATCTACTTAGAAAAAAAATGTCTGTTAGATACGACTACAAACAAAGGGAGATAACTACACTTTCTTCTTCTTCTTACCTTTAAAAAGGAAAAAAATAATAAAACAAAACAGAGAAAAAAAAATAATTTGTCACTTAAAATGTTTCATACAGAAGATGCCTGGTGCAAAATTATATTATCTCATTTCTTGTTGTACAAATTTTACAATTATATATATAAAATCTACTTGGTCGAGCACCAAACCAAGTTAGGCACAAAGCCAGTTTTACATGCTCACATACCCCTGGGCTTTTTGTAGTCAGTGTTACCCTTCACCTAGATGAGTTACTCGAATTGAGTTGACGGGTCTCATCCATCCGGGTTTTTGGAATCAGTGTTATCCTTACACCTAGATGAGTTACTCTCCCAAGTTAACAAGCCTCATCGACCTGAGACAGGTGAAAGTGAAAGCAATATTTTTGACTCGGATTTGAACGTGTGCAATACGATTCCAGAGTCCAAGCCTTTACCACTGCTCCACCCTTGCTGACAAAAATATCAATCCCTGAGGATGGTCAAAATGTTTGAAATAAGCTTGGAAATTATCTTAAAACATTCAACTAACTTTCTTGTTAGAAAGCAAGAAAAAATTGAATTGAAAATATTAAAAAGGAAAATTAGTACTTTTTAATGCAATATGTCTGAATTTATTATGTACTCAAAGTATTGTCCGGCTTTGCCCGGGCACTTAAAAATAAAATAAAAAAACTTTAAATAAATTATTTCACCATTATTTTAATGAAACTATTTATAAAAAAAAAAGTTCTAATACTTTAAAAATATTGTAGAGATATTTTTAATTTTAAAATAATTTATGTTCAAATGCCAGCTTTTTATTTGAACATTCAGCTGAAGACTACTGTGAAATGCTGGTTATCAGCATTTGTGAACAACCATGATACGAATGCAAACGGAATAAAAGGTATTCGAACTCGTACTATTCCAAAAACCGATTGCCTATCCATTTGGCTAAATTGATTCCCCCATATTTTATATGTATGCATGTATATATATATATATATATATATAGCCTGAATTGTTATTTTGTACACTTTTTTTCGTGAAACATTCTTTGAAATGAAGACAGAAGACTGTCTGAAATTTCAGAAAAAAAATTCAACATCTTTATGTTTCCAAAATAAATCTCTAAATAGAACCTTTTTTCCGATTTCTCTAATGTTACATATATATATATATATATATATACATATATATATATATATATAATAAAATGTCTGCATTTTTTCTGAAGGATTAAGAGGTAAAAAAAACACTTTCTTCTAAAAGTATAGAGATGTATTGAATCAAAATAAACAGTTTTTAAACTTAACTCTAAATGAAAATGTAAAAAGAAAAAGAGAAATATTGTTTTTCCTTTTATATATTTCCTTTCTTTCTTTCTAAATAAAGAATTCATCCATATTTATTCTTTATTTTTTTATCGGGCCCAGTAAAAATAACAATTGATTTGTGTATTAGTATTTTTATCAGCCAAGTAAAAATAAGTATATTTTTACTTATTTTTACTTGTCCAATAAAAATACTAATAAAAATACAATTGGTTGAGTGTTAGTATTCTTATTTAATGGTTTAGTCTTTTGTTTGTTTGTTTTTTTAATTTTTTTTTTCTGCAAACTCTGTCATTTACAGTAATTTTGCACAAAACGTTAACCAAAAATAAGCATATGGTTTTTTTTATTAGTTTTAAAAAAAATCTAAATTTGAAATAACACTTAAAAGAGTAAAAACAAAATTCTGCTATTTTTCTTGTATTCTGTAGGTAAGTGTGCTAAATGTAAATTTAGAAAAAAAATGCTTACACACTGCAAGAATAAAACTAAGTAAATAATTGAAAAAAAAAAAAAATACTATAAAAGTTGCTGGGTTTTTTTTTTTCACAATCATTTTAGGATTTACTATTAAAAACAAGTGACAAAAGTTTCAAAAATTTTATTTTGTAATTTTGATTTATTATTATTTAATCACTAAACGCAAAAAGAATTTTTTGATAAACACATGAGTAATTCAAACAGTAAAGTTGACTTATGTATGCCAAAGACATACATATGTATGTATATGTATATATATCGAGAGAGATATGTAGATGTATGTATATATACAAGAGAGACTTATTAACTGAGTTGAGTGTCTTAATATAATTTCCAAGCTTTTTTCCAAACATTTTCAGTCTTCCTTGACCATGCTAAGTCTCTTGTTAGAAAACAAGAAAAAAATTAAATTAAAAATATTAAAAAGGAAATTTAAAATTCTTCTTAATAAACTTGTCTAAATACTGATATTCTGCTAAATATACGAAATGTGTGTGTATATATATATATATATATATATATATATGTCTTTCACATACCTAAGTCAACTTAACTGTTTAAATTACTCATATATGAATTTTTTTTGCTTTTAGTGATTAAATGATAATTAAATCAAAATTACAAAATAAAATACACAGTTGTCAAAAAAATCCAAAGATTTTTCAAAACAAAAATAGACAATTTTAATTTTAGTTGACGTTTGACAACTAAATATTTTTTATTTACTAGCCAAATAATAAAGTTACTAGCCAAACATCAAATGTTATTTCACTCTAATCTTATGAATAAACCAATATTATTGGTAACGAGTTCAATGTTCTATTTTCTCTTCTATGAAACCTTTTATCGTTACATAGTTTCATTTTCTTTGTTTTATATAAAAAAAAATTTTGAAAAGACATTTTTTCACTCAGTATTTGAAAGATTTTGAGTGAAAAAAAAAACAGTCGCCAAAGGATAAGTTTTATTATTTTTAGTCGCCATTTGGAAAAATCACTCGCAAATGCGAGTGATTTACTCGCAATGTAGAGCCCTGTAAAATGACGCACCTCTGAAACATGTCAACCGGGAGCAGACCGCATCTCCAGCAACCTCCATTTGCTATGCCTCTGGATGTAGCTAGCTCATTATCGCGATACAAGTGATAGTGACACATCATTAGAACCAACATGGCAGCTTGTATGATATGCATTTAACCTTCTCCTCACAGATAGACGAAAATTTTGGATACAGCTATTATTATTATTGAAGTGGGCAAAGATGGAGAAGGTTCTCCAAGTCAGAAAGTGTTGAGATATCCAACCTCAGCAGGCAGCCATATTGGATCCAGGAGGGGATCATGTGACCTAATTTGCATCATCAATTGCATTCAAATTCAAATTGAAGAGTGATACACCTCCTATCGGGGACTACTGGAAGAATTGTGTCGATAATTTTACACACTTCATATCAATTTAAATTATGGTAAAAAGGGGCTCCAGAAATTCAGTAATGAGAAGGTTAGTCTATTAAGATGCTATTTCCAGCAAAGACTGGCTTAGAATGAAACAATGAAATCAACAAATAAATAACATATATCTGATTTTACTGAGGAAACTGCTGCTGCTGCTGCTGCTACTATTACTACTATTCATTGGATTGCTACTACCTACTGGCTGGATTTTTTACAAACCAGACACACTCACAAATTGGAGAAATCATTATTGGATTTAGGGACCAATTCATACCAAATGGCACTTGACTCAAAAGCGCTTGTAACCGGTTTTAATGTTATAGATGAGGAAAAAAGTCAAATTAGTAATTTTAGCATTAAGATCAGTTACCTTCAACACTCATGCAAGCTACAAATTAGTTGAAAACGCTCTGCCTTAAACAAGGGCACCAAGGTCGGAATCCCAACTTCTCATCTTTGCACTCAAGCGCAAAAAGATGATGAGGCATTGATTTCATGTTTAATATACACAGTTGAATTCCTTTTAAAACTTTCAACTGGTTTTGCTATGCAACAAGCGACCATCCTTGCAAAATGACCAGCCGCAACCTCCATCTGACTCCATCTTTTTTTTTTGCCGGCCAATCAGGGCGATCAATAAAGTGAGGGATTGTCCCGCAAAACTTGTATGCAGCACAGATTGTCCGTCAATGGCTGGCTTCGTTTGGTCTTAATGAAACACGCGCTTCTTCCTCAATTTCTGGCCGTCTACGCTTTCTTTCTTTCGCTGTCGCCCCTCTACTTCTCTTCTTCCTCTTCTTCTTTCCGGCTATTGATGATACAACAACGACGTAAGCTTTTAATGCAGCAAGCTAGCAAGCAAAGGGGGGAACCCTTCTTCCACACACAGGCCCCTCTCTCCACACCCTCCTTGTCAATATTATCTACACGTTCTTCATTCTGGATAAATGGACGGAACTTTATGAGAAGATTATCGTTGTTTTACGTCGATGTTTAGATAAGGTAATTGGCTTTTCCGGACATATCGAAAAAGGCAGAGGTGGCGGTAGTGCCTCTTGAAATGCACGAATGTTTATTTGTTTTACAGTATATCAACCTTTTCAGGTGATTAAATGCTGACAACAATCATTTTTGGTAAACGTTATTTTCATATACTCTGTTTTTTTTTATATCACAATATGCACTATTTAATCAATATCAACCTTTTTAGGTCATTTAATGCCAACAACAATCATTTTTAGTAAACATTATTTTTATACACACTATTTTTTTTAATGATATGATATGCACTATTTAACCCATAGCTGAATGGAATGTGGGTATTCATACCTTTCCCAAGGGTATTAGTCCAAAGGAAATGCAGAATAATTTGTTTATTTTGTATTACTGCATATTGAACATTTTAGGTCATTTAATGCCGACAACAATCATTTTTGGTAAACATGATTTTTTTTTGGAACCACATCCAATTTTTTTAATAACAAATTATGCACAATTTAATCCATTAGCGAAGGGAATGTGGGGAGTAATACCTTTCCCAATTCTAAGAATACAATCAATAGATTGTTATAAATACAAACTGACCACTACCAACCTTGGAAAGTATAACAACTTCCATAATATAATATCTCATCAAAATTCTGATAATACAATCAATGGACAATACTAAATACCAAGTAACCACTACCAACCCTGAAAAGGATAATGTTGGGGTGACACCCCTGAAGTGACTGACCATTGAATGTGCCATACATCCCTTCCAGTAGCCAGTTCTGACTACCAGAAGAGAGAGAGAGAGACTTTGATTCCAGACTGAGCAGAGTGGAGATCTACCTTTTGTGTACTCTAGCTGAGCGGAGTTACTCAGCAATGTTCCACATGTATATTAGTTAATACATTTGTTATATTCTCTGATTCCATTTTTGTTTGCTATGTTATTCTAAAATTCACAACACAACATATAATCACTTCAATAATGTAATACCTCATCACAATTCTGAGAATACAATCAATGGACTCTACTAAATACAAACTAACTACTATCAACATATTAAATAAATGTATTCAGCATTAAATGACCAAATTGATATACTGGTTAAATAAACCAACATTCTGAATAATACAAATATATTTGTTTGTTTGTGTTTTACACCATATTAACGTTTTTAGGCCGTTTAATGTTGAGAACATTCATTTTTGGTAAATGTTATTTTTTGTCCATACTTAGTTTTTTTTAATAACACAATGTGCTCTATTTAACACATAGCTAGAGATTCATACCTTTCCAAGGGTATTAGTCCGAAAATGAACACGAACGGAACAACTGAGATTCGAACTCACATACTACAATTCCGAAGTTCGGCTGCCTATACACTGGGCCAACTCGACTTCCCCAAGTATATTTGTGTTATTGAATACACTACATATGAGTAATGCAATACAATTTGAATTATAAGGCAAAGAAATAATTTATAACTTTTTTTTCGTCTTTATACAGAAGTATGTTTAAAAATGAAATTTTTACAATTGTATTACTGTCCTGTGAATTTATTAGTTTATGAAAATTATATTAATAAAAAAAGGTTTAATTTCGCTTACCGAAATGAAGACTTTAGTCGAATAACTTACCTACAAAATAGAAATAAAAAATAAAATATTTAAGTCTTAAAATAAAAATTGCAATGAAAAGAATTAAAAAACAAGAAAAAATTATACTATGACAATTCCAGCAAAGCTGAAAAAAATTGAATTTGCCTTGTAGTAATTGGACTATTTTCCTCATCCATATTTTCTTTCTCACTTCAAAATCCTTGCAATGAGGTATAATGAATTCTAAAAGTATTAATCAGACTATTTTCCTCATCCCTATTTTTTTCTCACCTTGAAATCCTTGAGATGAGGTATGATGAATTCTAAAAATACTCTTAATACAATAGCGTGTGTGTTATTCTGTGTGTCACACTTATATTTAGAGCAATGAACTTACCTCCCTTTAAGCACTCTTTATCTATTAAAAATCATTAAAACCATTTTTTTCAAAAAGTTTTCAAAACAACAAAAAACATTTAAAAAAGAGTTATGTTGAGTCATATTTCTTTTAATTCTCTAGTTATTAGTAGGGGCCCTGCAAATAACCACAGAATTAAAAGAAATGGTAAAATCGTAAAACAGTCAAGTAACGACAAAGATATTCTTTAATAAAAGCATATTGTCACAGCCCTAATAACTACAGATTTAAAAGAAATGGTAAAATAGTAAAACAATCAAGTAACGACAAAGATATTCTTTAATAAAAGCATATTGTCACAGGCCTACTAATAACTACAGAATTAAAAGAAATGGTGAAATAGAAAAACAGTCAAGTAACGACAAGAATATTCTTTTTATAAAAGCATATTGTCACAGGCCTACTAATAACTACAGAATTAAAAGAAATGGTAAAATAGTAAAACAGTCAAGTAACGACAAGAATATTCTTTTTGTAAAAGAATATTGTCACAGCCCTAATGATGATGGTGTCTTTATGACATCAGACAAGCAGATTAGTATATAGATTTAATTTGTGGATGTATGTTGGTGGGTGTGTGGATGGGGTGGGGGTTCAGAATCTCTTAAATGTTTGGATTGAGAAAGGTTCCACCTTGGAGCCAAAACAAACCATTAAAAGACTGCTTTGATGAGGATTCAAGGTTTCCACAGAATTGGATATGGAGAAGAGAGGGAAAAATAGATAGAAAGATGGTAGTAGTTAAAGGGGAAAAGAGCCTTGATATAAAGAGAAAATGAGAGAGAGAGAGAGAGAAAGAAGGTGAAGTGGAAAATATTTTGCAATCAGTCTACATATATATATATATATTCAGATATGTTTCATTAAAAAGCTTGGAAATTATTTTAAGACACTCAACCAGGCGACTAAGTTTCTTGTTAGAAAGCACGAAAAAATTGAATTAAAGATATTAAAAAGGAAAATTAAAATTCTTTTTAATGAAACATGTCTGAATGATGATATTCTGCCTAAATACACAATATAATATATATATATATATATATATATATATATATACTAGTGATGGGACGATTCCTTGGAATCGGAATCGGTAATCGTGTATTTTGGGGGAATCAGAATTGCATCGTTGAATAAATACCTTAGATTTATGATTCTTTCATTAAGATTCTCTTGGATTTTTAAGTTAACCGTTAATCGGAATTGTTAATGAACATTTTCCTGGAATCGGGATTGGACAAAATTTAGGAATCGTCCCAACACTAATATATACATATATATATATTCTCTTGGTGTTATTTTCATGTTGTTTTTCTCTGTGTTTTTTTATGGCGCTAGTGTGTGTACATACATATTGATCATATATATTGTAGGAGTAAATCTCTCAATCAAACTTTGCAATCATTTTATTTTCTTTAAAACAAAGTATGTTCATACCTTTCCCAAAGGGTATGTAGACACAGTTTCCTGGTATTTCCAGTGCTTTGGCAATACCAGAGAGAGTGCTTGGTTTTAAATGAAAAAAAAAAAAAAAATGAAAAAAACTGCAAGTTTGATGTAGTCGTCTTTACGTGTACTTTGTGACCCTTCAGAAGCCTTGGGATTTCGTTTATTATCTGATAATCCTGACTGATCATCTGAGCTACTAATCTAATCTAGATATTGATTCCAAGGGCAGCTTTTGTTTGTTTTTGTTTTCTTAAGAGTAAGATTTTTTGGTGGGGGGACAAAAATTATTTTCTTTTTGCAATTGAATAGTTGCGATATAGCCCTGTTCATGTGTGGAAAAAAAAAACTAATTAAAAAAAACAAAATAAAATTCTTTTATTTTTGCATTTAAATAGTTGCGATATAGTCATGTTCATGTGTATAAAAGAAAAACAAATTTTAAAATTGAGAAAAGAATTTTAAAAAAACAGAAAAAGTGATTTTCTTTTTGTATTTAGATAGTTGTGATAGCGTTTGAGTTTGTTTATGTTTTACAGCATAGGTCATTTAATGCCAAGAACAATCATTTTTGATAAACGTTATTTTCTGTCCACACTTAGTTTTTTGGAATAACACAGTATGAACCCATAACTGGAGGGAAGTTGGGATTCATACCTTTTCCAAGGGTATAAGTCTGAATCTAAGTAATGGAAAAGAACTGATTTTTGATAACTGTAAAAATATCAACATGGATATTTCATTGGTTGTTCTAATAGGACAGGTCTTGAATATGGTTCCATTGCAATTATGAAAACATACGCATCTAATATTACAATTAATCAGTTTTACGACATAACTATGTTTAAGTTATATAATGCTGAGAACAATCATTTTTGGTAAACATTAACTTTTTTTTGTCCACAATTAGCTTTTTTGAATAACACAATATGCACTATTTATCCCATAGTTGGAGGGTATGTGGGGATTCATAACATTTCCCAATGGTATAAAGCAAAATATGAACACAAACAGAACGACTGGAATTCAAACTCGCGTACTCCGATTCTGAAGTCCGACTGCCAATCCACTGGGCCAAATTGACTTCCCCAATGCTGTAATAAAACCTATTGCCTTGACAAGGCATTCTACATAGACAATAACCATCTGCACGGCACTGAGACCCAATTACATTATTCTGGTATGGTGCAGCTCTTTCATATCATTTAAAACCTTTTTGTTTTTTTTTTAAGGTAATAGTAATTGATATTAATTCATTGATTTATTTGTCTATACTTAATATGAACTGGCAAACCTTCCTAGAGTTTCTCAATACATATGGTATTTATAATACTCAGCTATATATAATAGTTGCCGATCTCTAAAACTCTAGAAGTTATTGCACGCTTTTCATAAACAAACAAAAATTAAACTTTATTATGATAGATAGATAAACAGACAGACAGATAGATAGACCCTGCAAGTTACATAGCTTCAGAATATATGTAATTATGAGGGTTTATCATCAAAACACAGGAAGTTATTGCATACTTTTGTCCACAAAAATAC
>JAYKTE010070095.1:0-14392 GCA_036873565.1 Xipholeptos notoides
CTGATCACATAAGCAAACAATTAGAATGAGGTTGTCCTTCAATAAAAAAATCAGTTGAATATATTTCAGATTAGACTGTGAATTAAAAAAAGGGCTTGAACTACATATAAAAGGGGGTAATTCGTTTCTCTTTAATTACTGTATAAGATCAGGATAGGTTTTTTATCACACCGGACAAGCAGATTAATATATAGATTTTTAGAATAATAGGCATGAAAACATTTTTTCAAGTCAGAAATATTGTATTTGTTTTCAACAAAATTACAATCATCAAAACATCATGCAAATATAAACTTTAAAACACACTACCACACAGTGTGGAAGTGTGTCTAAAAAGGAAGATATATCAGCTAGTTGACAGGTTCTTTGTGTTTGTAGATTCATCAAAGGGAACCAGAGGGCATAGTATGGACTTGTGCAGGCCTAGATCATACAGGTTAGGTATTAGAAGGAACACTATTAGCAACAGAGTGGAGAATGCATGGAATAGTCAAGCTGAAGACATGGTAAGTGCAGAATATGTATGCTGTAAAAATGAGTGCTTATCTGCTACCATTAAAAAAGCATTTCATATGCTTTGGCTTTTACATTTCTCAACAACTCTACTTTAAAAAAATGTGCATGACTATCAAATGAACTGACTTTTACTATAAGCTCTCTCAAATTGCTATGCTTTTTGTTTTTATTTTTCATATGTGTGTGTGTGTGTGTGTATGCGCCTCTCTGTTGATCCTATCACACATAAATGAATATATATAAACATATATAATTTGGAAATTTGCATATAGATCTATTTCATTCTTATTAGAAATCATCAGTGCAATTCATCCAACTTGAACCCACGATCTCATAATGAATATTAAATCTCAGAGATCATTTTTAGTTTAGTACTATAAAATCTAATGGTCTATACGGTAGCTCTATATAAATGGTCAATGGATTGGTTTATTTGTGTTTGGCAAGCAGCAGAGTATGATTACTGCAAAAAGCATTGAAAATAATGCAAAAAGGAACTTGAGTAAAACATGAAGTATTCTCTAGCTTGATCAGATAGAAATAAAATGACTACATAAATATGGTTACTTATCATTTCTCTTAAACATACTGAAATTTATCCATCTCTATATTCATATATGCGTGTAGATTTTTAAATAAAGATTAAATTATTACTCAACAGTCTAGTTTTAAATAATAATAAAAGAATTAAAAGATTATAAACATCATATTATAATATATATTTATCCAGTTTATTTTTCGAAATATTTATTAGACCATGTAATAAGTAGAGTATAAAGAATTGAAATATTTGTATATGGACATAGTATATTTAAAGAACACTCTTATGCAATTCTAAAATAGAATTATGAGAAAGATCCTATGTTTTGAGTATCTATGTTCTTCATCATTGATTATTATTAAAGAAGATTGGGGCTTTTTTTAACCAAATTCAAAACACGTGAGTATATGACTTGACTCAGATGTTTACAAAAACTGATTGAGATTTCAAGTTGTAAAATATTATAATTAAACCCAGAAACTCTTTCTTTTAATACTATAATATCTACATTCAAGAATGTACATTTTTAATTTATGCATTTTTTTTTATTTTATAGATTATATACCCTCTGTTTTATGTTTTTAAATCATCTAACTAATACATAGGCAGCATGAAAAACTTAGTGCAATTAATAAGATTAAATATAGGGCAGTGCACTTAACAGGCCAGATTTAAAACTTCAATAATTTTCTTTCCTTTCATCAAATTTTATTGAAGCTTTACCAGAAATTAAGTACAAATCCAAAATTTGAGAAGATTTAGCATATTTCTACCAGGGAAGTCAACTTGGCCCAGTGGATATGCAGTTGGACTTTGGATTCGTAGAGCATGAGTTTGAATCTCAGTCTTTCCGTTTGCATTCATATTCGGACTAATACTCTTGGGAAAGGTATGAATCCAAACATTCCCTCCAGTTATGGGTTAAATTGTGCATATTGTGTTATTCAAAAAACTAAGTGTGGACAAAAAACAATGTTTACCAAAAATGGTTGTTCTCAGTATTAAAAGACTGAAAAAAAGATTGATATGCTGTAAAACACAAACAATCAAACATATTTCTACCTTCATTGTGCTCTTTGATGTGACTGTATCATTCTTTATCAATGTGAAACAGTCTGCCAGAATAGTTTCAGTCATTACTTCAGTAAAGGCACCTCTGATTCGCTCCTTTAGTTCCTCAATGATTGTTGGCTGATTCATATACACCTCTAGTGAATATAACATTAATCAAAAATTGTACCTTATCATTTGAAAGGAAAGATCATTGTAATTTCAAATCCAGCCTTACGCATTAGATACACCACCTTGCATATCTATAATTTTTCATACATCAATATTATGTTTTTATATTTTCACTGATATTCTTTATCTCTCGCTCCTTCTCTCTCTCTCTCTCTATCTTTTTCTTACAATATGCAGTACAACCCAGATATAAGAAAGTTGTCAGGACCAAAAAAGAAATCTCTTATATCCGGGTTTCTCTTATATCCGTTTCTGATTTTGTATATAAATTAGACATAGGCTCTAATTTGGGACCAGAGAAAATTTCTCTTATATCCAGGTTTCTTATATTCAGGTTACACTGTATAAGTTTTTTCAGTAAAAAAATTGCAATTATCTTACATTCAAAATTTCATAATTTCAAAATTATGAGCTCTTATATTTTATTTTTGTCATAGAGACCTCATAATTTTTTCAATTATGATATATTTTCTAATAACCATTTAAATTTACTGTTTGCTAACACATGGTTATGTTAAAAAAAATGTGTTTTTATGAATATTAGTTCTACTGTGCTACCAATGTATTGTAGACATTTCAACACATCAACAAGGCACAAATATGCAAAAAGATTGTCAAATTTAGGTTCTGGCCACTTTAAATCGTACATATGAGACGTGTGACTAAAGTAGATGAAGATGAGTTGGCAAATGGAGAGGAAATGAGTGTATCTCAAATTCATGCGTAGCAGCAGCAATTCTGACATTATTGAATTATTAATATATTAAAGCTGGATAAATGGGCACCGTGTTGACTGAAAAATTATTAGATAAGAAACCATCTTAGAATTTGTTGTTTGCTGTCAAGCTATAAAAAGCAAACATTTTTTGCAGGGTTATTAAAAAATGAATTCTTTGAAATAATAAAAAGCAATAGACATGATGGATCACTCAAGCTAGCAAATCATATGTACAACTATTTTTTGGACTGCTGTCTTCATCTTTGTCTTTATTATCTTTACAATGTTTCAGCTAATGAACCCTTTGGCCGTCTTCAAGTGATCAATCATCTGAAGACAGCTGAGAGGTTTATTTGCCAAAACATTGTGAAGATAACAATAAGGATGAGGACAGTAGTCTGAAAAATAGTTTTACAAATTATTCCGAAAAACCATAGAAAATCATAATTGAGAAAAAATCCTTCACCAAATGTATTGGTTTCACCATGAAACGGGGAAGTCGACTTTGCCCAGAGGGATAGGCAGTCAAACTTCGGAATCGTAGTACACAAGTTCAAATCCCAGTCCCATTTGCATTCATATTTGGACTATTACCCTTGCGAAATATGAATACCTACATTTCTTCCCACTATGGGTTAAATAGTACATATCAAAAAACTATGTGTGGACAAAAAATAAGGTTTATCAAAAATGATTGTTTTCAGCATCAAATGACCTAAAAATGTTGATATGTCATAAAACAAACAAAAAACCACCATGAAACTGATATTCATAAACAATATCTTATTATATAGCATTCCTTATCCAATTCAATGGTTCAAAAAAGTTGATTTGAACAAAATCATTAAATGCATTTGCAAAAAAAAAAGGAAACAAATGAAATGTTAAACAGATTTCAAAATTAGCATTCTTTAATTATATTTATTTGGAATTCATTGAGATGAGCCTTTGTAATCCAGCATTGATTTTATTTTGCGAATTGCTGTTTTCATCTTTATTTTTTTTATTACACCACATTTCGGTCAACTTAACCACCTGACAAAGGCCAAAGGATAAGCTGGCTAAAATGTGGTGTAATAAAAAATAAAGATGAGAGCAGCAGTTCGCAATATAAATCAATACTGGATTAGCCTTCTTTATTTAACAAATGTGTACAATACATAATTTCATTTAAAAAGAATTTTGATTTTCCTTTTTTAATATTTTTAATTCAATTTTTTCTTGTTTTATAACGAGAAACTTTGTTGCTGAGTCGAGTGTCTTAATATAATTTCCAAGCTTTCTTTCAAACATTTTTGGTCTTCCATGACCATCCTCAGCAATTTATATTTTCCAGTTACATTTTCGGTTTTATTGTGTTTTGATCTGATGTGTTTATTTTGTTGTTGCAGTTAAGATGTATTTTCTCCTAGGGTTCTTTTCTACATATTCTTTTCATCGTTTTTTGTAAATTATGTGTGTATGTTTGTATGTGTGTATTTGTGTGCCTAAGAAATTTTGAAGATTGAGAATAGGGAAACATCTTGATAAACCTACATATTTACATAGATTTATAAATGTTAATATATATTTCTGAGTAGTTTTTTTAAACAAAGTGCAGGTAATTGTGCTCTATTATTTCATTTGAAAACAGTAGGGTTTTGCTCATCAATTAAAAAATGGGGTATTTTTGTAAAATGAACCCTGATTTAATGTCCACATGCCAAATCGGCTTAAAATTTATGTTTATGAAAAATTATTTTTTGCCAATCAATGTAGACTACATGAGCATCTGTGTTTGAATTTTTAACCAAATTGGTCGAACACAACCCTCATATGTAAAAGAGGCATTAAAAATGGGGGTTTACTATGCCGATTTTTTCAAAGTGTTCATGTCATGCAAAAAAGAGTTGCATCAAAAACGTAGATCCAAAGTTTGGTTGAATTTCACTAAAATCTGTTGTTAAAACTGAAGTAGGTGTGCAAAGAATGAAAAATGCCTGAAAAAGGCTGAGTTGAAGGCAAAACTGAGATTTTCATAGCATGGAACATGGTCGACCCTAAATGAAATAGCCTGGTGAGCCCAGAATCAAGTATGCACTTATGATCTCTGAGTCTATAAAAGCTTGCAACAATTCCATAGAGGCATTGTTTTTCAAGATCGCTTTATTAATAAGTTTTTGAAATCCTTAGTACTATAAATCCTTATTACTACTCCTTTCTTGTTAGAACAAAAGACAAGGTATGTTTAAATTTCAGTGTAACATTGCTATAATAATACACAAATAATAAGCTTTGATTATTGAATGCAACCATGTTGATTATTGGTATTCAATGAAAAAATTATGTATAAATCATAAGGAATTTTTCTGTAAATTTTTGCAAGCAAAATTTAATAACATTTATTAATTTGGTACTTTAATCTTAACCCACAAATTGAATGTTAAAATTTTGGCTAGCATTGTCCTAAAATCTGACTAATTACAAATCAGCTTTTTATTTACTGCAACAATATTGACTGCTATCAATGTTGGTTTGATTAAAGTTTATGTTATTAAATTTTGACAAATATACAACATTTGAGTAAGGGGAACAATAGTATAATGTTCAAGGCTGTATTAGCATTCATTTGTTTCTTTTGTTTTTTCCCACCTAAGTGTAGTCACCAAATGAAAAATCTAGAGTGATATAGATGTTCGGGACACCTACCTATAACCGCATATTCTATTCTATATTCTATAGAAATAAGATATATCCAATTAGTTGTCAAGTTAATTGACTGAAAATTCACACTGGGACAAATAGAAAGTAAACATAAATTAAAAATGAATGCTGTTGGCACTGTTTGATTGTAATAAAGCCATTTGGGATTTTTATCACTGTACTCCATTTGAAATGAATTACACCTGTGGGAAGTGTCATCTTGAAAACACTTTCTTCCCCCTGAGCGATAGAACAGATAAGTTGTTGCCAATCCAAAGTATTAAAGTATTTCTAATGCAGAAAGTATCAGAAGTATTTTCATTTTTTGGGAAATGTTTCTTTTTAGATTAGCAAACTGGTTCATGAAATTTAATTATAATTATTTGGAATTCATTGAGATGAGGCTTCATAATGAAGTATTAATTCTATTTTGTGGACTGCTGATCTTATTCTTTTATTACACAATAAATTAAAAAAATTAGGATGAGGACAGCAGTTTGCAAAATAAAACAATACTACATCATGAAATTTAGTTTTCAAAATTTGGAAAAAAGGAATATTTCTCCATCATTTCTGAGTTTATTTGCCACTTTTCCTTAAGAAAATAAAACTTTTATCGTTTTGGTTCATATCAAAAAGAAAATGTTGTGACACTTTGATCTTTAGGCTACAGGCCCAATAACTCTTAGATCTTTTATTCTGTCATCTACACTTATAGTGGAAGAAAAAACATAGGCAAATGAATGTTAATATTCTCCTGAATGTCATACTATTTTCCTCCAAGCATAGATGTTACACATTTGTGGGAATTTTATAATAACAACACAGCATTAATAAAATGAAGGTAGGTGATATTGTCGCTGTAAATAAAAATCTGAGTTGTAATTGGTCAATTTATTTTTTTTGACAAAGCTAGCCAAAATTTTAGCATCTGATTTATGGATTAAGATTGAATCATGAATTAATTAGCGCAGTCAAAATTTACTTGGGAAAAGTTACAGAAAAAGTTTTTATGATTTTTTAAATAATTTTTTTTTAATTATACCCACAAATTTTACAGACCATTAAAGTTACTTTTTTCTGGTGACAACAGAGCAGCTATATAATGCTAGATTTATAATCAATTCAATTTTCTTAATATAAATAATAAATATTCAGTAGAACTTCCATGACTAAATTTTGTTCAATTCTAAAGGTCAAATATATTTTTACTACTACTTTTTATTCATGTTTCTTCTTCTAAAGTAAAAAATGTGAATTGTTCATTAGTTCAATTGACAATTACTAGATTTGGTTATTGTTAACAAAAAAGGGAAATAACTATTGAGTACATCTAAAATTATTTCAGTTTATTTGCTATGTATTCTAATAATATTTTTTACTTTATTACTATTTTTTAAATAGCTCAATTGTTTTTATTTCTATGTGATATATATCTCACTGTTTTTTATAAATTTCATTATTCATTGGCATTGCAAATGGTCATATTTTTTTAAGACAGTTCTGCTTAGGTATATTTTGATGAATTTTGAAATTACTTCACTGTACCATAAATGATTTCAGATTGTTGAGTGATTCTAGGTTATACAAGCTCTAAATAACATTTATCCTGAAAATACAGGTTCAATCCTTGCTGCAGGCTAAAAATACTTAACATAAATTGATATAGTACTAGGTTAATAAGATAATGTTGACAGAATTTAGACAGCAAACAGTTTTAATAAAGTGTTTGATTTGCAGTTGTGACAAGACTCCCAAGTTCGATATAAAAGTTCTCAAGTTTGAGTATTACCAGAAGAGAGTCAAAGACTACAGTAAATTATATGCTTTGAATAAACATGAGAACAAAAGTCCAAACAATTTAAATGATTATAAAAATCTTTTACTTTTGAATCTAAAAAGTAAAAATCATACAAATAGTGAAATGTTTTTTTCTTCCAACCAAATCAAAACTATTTATCTCATCATGATTAACATTGTTTACTTTTGATTCACAAAACAATCAGGGTTTTAACAAATATTTGATATGAAGAAAAATAGTACATTGCAAAAACCCATCTTATTTTTTGATAATGATTGGTGTGTTTGTATATCTGCACATGTGGCATGGTTTCTATTGAGTACTTATGTATGCACACATTCTGCTTAATTCTTTCATATTCCTTAATACAAGAACATAACACAGCTTTTTATTCAATCATAACTTAATTCTTTAGTAAAAAAATTTGATAAACCTGAAATAAAGCTTTGGTGATTTGAAAAAAAAAGTGTTTGTCTCTAATTTTTTTAAAAAACATTTATTTTATAAACCAAGCAAAATTAAAATAAACAATAAAGAATTTTAAAAAAATGAACTAAAGCAAATCTGAGATTTTTGATAAGCGTAGGATTTAGGATGTCTTAGTATAATATTCTCTATGAAAAAAAAGATTTGAAGAAAAGCTCCTCAGAAATAAAACTTTTACTTTAGAATGGATTTGCATAATCTTTATTTATTTGACAAAAAAAAAAAACTATTGTTGACAGAACAATTTAAGAACATAAAAATTGAATTATTAAAATTATTAATAACTGATAATAGTCAGTTATAACAATAAACATTAAATAACTTTAACAACATTTATTAACTAAAAATAAAACACTGCAGTGAACACATTTCTTTGTGATGAAATATTTGTATTTAAGAAGTCTTATTTTGCCCCCTGCGTGTGTAACATTCTAAACAATATAAAAATCAAGAGATAGTTATGGATAAATTAATAGAAATTTAAGAAAAAAGTTCATCAAATTCATCAGAAATCAGTTAAATCCATTTTAATATTGATAATCAGAATAAAAATTAGTAAAACAATATCAAATTCTTCTTCATTAACTAGATCCATCTATTCTAGTATTTTGGTTTCTCCCATAAATGAATATATATGTATATATAAAACTATTTCATAAAGTGTTTTTGTGATGTGATTCACACCCCCCAAAATAAGATCTAACTCCTTAACCGGCAAGTTTTTAGATAAAAATGTTTTGTTTCCCGGCAAATTGTATATATTTGTTTACTTGTTTGTGTTTTAGCATATCAACCATTTTAGGTCGTTTAATTCTATGGGTGTTAAACATTGACATTAGGAAAGAATTGTTTGATCTCATCAAGGTAGAAGTTATTGGCTTCTTTTTAAAGATGGTTGTTTTATACTCAAAATTCTAAATCCACGGGATAAATATATAAGAACATTTTTTAAAATTAGTACAATGTAACTCAGATATAAGAGACCTGGATATAAAAGAAACCCTGATAAAAGAGGGATTTTCTCTGATCCCAAAATTAGGACCTGTGTCCAATTTATAAACAAATTAGAAATGGATATAAGAGAAACCCAGATATAAGAGACTTCTTCTCCAACCCTGACAACTCTCTTATATCTGGGTTACACTGTATCAATAAATAAAATAATTGAAACATAACATGGTTATGCAAGCAGGCTGTGATATCACAGTATGCATGTTCAGATCCTAGTTACTTTGTTTTAGTCTAATACCTTTAATAAAGAGATAAATCCCCTTACATTTTTCTTGGTATGAGTTAAATAGTGTAACTGTTTTTGTCTATTAGGCTGTTAACAAAACAGATACATTCATTTAAAAAATTACTCTTTGCATTAAATGCTTATAAAGGTTGATATGCCATTAACACAAAACCATACATGAAAATTTTGAGAAAAAATGTTTTGTTTGATAAAAGTCTAAAACTAAATTGATTAAAACTTCATAATTTTGGTAACCCCCACAATAACCACACACACACACACACACACACACACACACACATATTGATAAATAAATATCTTTTTATATAACCATGCATCAAGTAAACAAGAAAAAGGTTGAAATTAATCATAATTTCTCTAGTTTAGTATTTTCCAAAATGATTGATTTCTATACTTCACTGGCACAATTTATAAATTTTAGCATCGTATAAGACTTTAGGATTTGTTTTTCATGAATAATTATGGAAGTCGCAATAGAGTTGGACTTCAGAATCATAAAATATAACTTCTAGTTCTATTTATTCTGTACCAGGCACAATCAAACTAGAAAAAGATATGAATCCACTTATTCTCTGTGAATATGTGTAAATAGAGCCACCAGAGTTATCTAAATAACTTGTTGATGAAAGAAAAATGTTGGTTAATAAGAGATTTTTCTCAGTAATCAGTGATTGTATTATTGATATGCCAATAAGAAAGCAACCAACCAACAAATCTATGTTAGTATTTAAAGAAGATAAAATGCTTTATCAACTGATTTTTTGTGCTTAGACATTGTTACATGAAAACAAATCACTTTTAATGACCTGTAAAAGTAGGGGGGAGTTATTTTGGTTGTTTTTTTTAAATTGTGTATGAAATGAATAAAAAGTTTTTCACAACTTTTCTACAAATTAGATGCTGGAATTTTGGCTAGCTTTGTCTCAAAATCTGACCAATTACAATTGAGCTTTTTAGTCAATGCAACAATATTCACTGCCATCAATGATGGTTTTATGTTATTATTATTAAATTCTCACAAATATGCAACAACTGTGCTTTGAGAAAAATTGTATTATGTTCAGGAGAGTATTAGCAATCGTTTGCCTCTTTATTCTTCAACCGTAAGGTAAGTTACAGAATGAAAATGAAAAATCTATAGACCTTTGGATCCACAGCCTAATAAGGATGAAAATTATTCTTAACAAAAACCATCTCTTTGTGTTACTGTTATTTGCTTTTTATCTTTTTTCAATTATTGAACTTAGAGAGCTTCCAGTGAAATGTTAACACATATTTAGAATCTGAAATCTATTTTTTTGAAATCTTTAGGATGAGGCTTGATAATTTGTACAACTAGTTTCTGGACTACTGTCCTCATCCTTATCATTGTTACTTTCACAATCCTTAACATAAGGCTTGATAATTTGTACAACTATTTTTTGAACTGCTATCCTCATCCTTGTCATTGTCATTTCCACAACGTTTTAGGCAATGAACCCTTTAGCCGTTTTAGGGTGATCGAAATTCTGTGACTCCCAGTTATGACAAAAAGGTTCCTGAGTTCAATCACCTGAATACAGCCAAAGAGTTCATTGGCTGAGATGGTTTGAAGATAACAATGACAAGGGTGAGAACAGCAGTCTGAAAAATAGTTGTACAGATAAAATGTTTGTTTTAACTTTAGGTTTTTTGAAAACATCAACAAATGATATTAGTTTATAGTTTGTGCACTCATTTTTTACCCTCAGATATACAATGGATTTAAAAAGGTTATTGTTCACTTATATTTCAAAGGGCAAACTATATTTTATGTTGACAATTTATTGTAAAAAGCAGTGACTATCTAATAAAAAGCAGTGACTATCTAATAAAAAGCAGGAATCAGATTCACTGCAACTTTTTTTAAAAAAAGACTGAATTTTAGTTTTGAATCAACTAGACCATAAAACATATACACTGACTTTCTGAAAACACTGTACTTCGATTTTAAAATATCTTCCCATAAATATACATGTGTGTGTCTCATGTGCCTACCTTTGATGGCTAGCTTTGTATTTATCAAAGGATGCATACATTAATATCTCTAAGTCCATCTTTGTTGCTCATTTATTTATTATCTTGTCTATAAATCTATCTATCATGCGAGTGCTTACTTTCTTTGTCTTCAGTTATTGTTTCTTTTTTTTCTTCGACTAGAACTGTTCTAAACTTATCCTTCTATTTATTTAGCATGTCTTCAACTATTATCTAATTAGATGTAGAAGTTCTGGTAACCCTGTTTAAATATTTATGAATATAATAGGGTATAGTTTTTCACATTTTTTCCTAGGTGACCTTCTCTTCCTATCAATGTCCACTTATCTCTATAGCCTTAAACTTAATTGTAAATTTGCTAAAAATCAAGTCTACCTCCTATCTATCTCTTTAACTATCCTGCTTTTGTTTTTGTTTTAATCAATCTATTTTCAAGGTAGTTTATTTGTGAAGCTATGTATCTATTCATGTATAATATCTCTTTATATACCTTTCAATGTGTATTTCTATCATTCTGTGTCTTCTTAACAATTTTTTTCTCTCAATGTCTTTTTAAATCTCTCACCTTCTTTGTCTATCCCAGTGGTGTACCTAAGGAGGGGGGGGCAGGAGTGGTCTGCACCAGGTGACAGCAAAATAGGGGTAACACACTGCCAATGCAACAAAACTTGTCAGCCAGGCTAAGGTGCAAAAATAGTCTGAAAATAGGATTTATTTATCAAATATTATTATGTAATTGCATGATGCCATGAGAAGGCTTTAGTCTGAAAGTGAACAGTTGCTTTTAAACATCAAATCACCCAGTGTATGATAGGGGAAGTGGGTAGTGATTTATATATAGAGACTTATGTTCCTAAAAAGGTTTTCCTACTGGTAATTGCTATATATGTAATGAATTCATTATTATTATGATATTATGAACAGTTGCATTTTTTCAATTTTTGGATTTTAACTGATTGTTTTTTGTATACGATTTTGTCTTGGATCATATGTGTGAAACCTAACATACTGCTGAGTAGAATTAGGGTATGTATGAAAATTTAGCTGCAGCTAACCATTCATCATAGGGTGAAATGGGGGTTGGTGAAGGGGTCATTTGAGCAGACCACCCCTGGTAATGTTTGCTCTAGCTATGCCACGGGTCTATCCATTTTTCTGTATCTATCTATCTATGTTTTTAACCATCTACATATCTTTCTTCCTATCTATTTCTTTGTTATTATTTGCCGATTTTCAATTATTGCTATCAATAGGCATGGTTTTTACTTTTCTATATCTATCTACATATCATAATCTCATTTCAGTTAAATGTGTTTATATATATATTATATTACAAAAGATGTATTTAAATCATTTATCTCATATCTTTTCTTTTTTATCATTGTTTTTACTACAAATGATATCTATATATCTATTTCCAGTTAAATATTTAACTCATCTCCATTTTAAATGCAATGTTTATCAGCAACTTTTTTTCCTTTTGAATTAACCATACTAACTATGTTTTTTATAAAAGGTTTTATCTTCCACTATTTCATACATATGCTATTAATATAATAAACCATAAGAGTTAATAAAAAGCTTTAAAACTTTAACTTACTTGTATTTATCCAATGTGTGCATAAGGTATTTATACCAACCTTTTCAGAATAATCATAAATCTTTTTTATGATTAATGTTCTTTTGAAGGAAATGGTTTACCAATGATGAATATTTTCAGTATTTACTTTAAAAGATCATTGAAATGTATTTAGATCAGAAAATGATTTTATCTTTAAAATTTATTGACCTTAGTAATGTAGTGTGACATTTAAAGTAACCCATTACTTTTTTTTTAAATATCTTATGAAGTTAATGGGTTCATCAATAACATTAACATAAACTAGATCTTTATTTATATTCCTTTTCTTAAATAATTGGGCAGCAAGTGTGAAGCTGTGGAAAAAGCTTGGTCTCTGAAATCGTACTACACAAGTTCAAATTCCAGTCAAAACCATAGCATTAACTTTCAGCTGTCTTGAGCTGATTAGGCTCATTAACTCAGAAGAGTAACTCATCTAGGTGAAGGGAACATTGATTACAAAAACCCAGGGATATGATGAGCACGTGAAATGGCCTTATGCCTAACTTGGGATTGTGCTCGACCAAGTAAATATATCCTTTTCTTAAATAAGTAAAAGTACAAAAAAAACAAATTTGCTAAGATGAATTAGGTAATGGTATTAAAAAAAGTGCAACTAATTAAATCCATCACATTCTTATTTTGTCATGCTTATAAACAATGAAAAAAAAAAACTGAAATTACACTTTTTTATTTAATCATTACTGTATTAATCATTATACTTTTTAATTAAAAGAAAACAGTCATATTTTTAAATTTATTTGGGTTTTAAATTAATTGATAAACTTTATTTTCCTTTTAGCTAACAACCAAAATATAAATATAATAATCTTTTGGTTTTAAGAGAATTCTATTCATTATTTTGTTTGCTTTATTTATGTTCATGATTAAATCTTTTACTGAAACAATAATTTATAATCCATTGTGTTGCATTACTATTCAGTACTTAAAATTACGTTTGCAAAAATTTGTTTAATTCATTTTCATAACCTTTGATTAAATCAAAATGATGTCTCTATTTTTTAGTAATAAATATTGCCCAATAACCCAATTAAATCATTACCTCATCAGGGGTGTTTTATACCCAACAGCAAACTAAAATAATGATTTAATGTTTGACTATATAAGTAGAATATTTGTCATAATAAACAAAGTTGTATTGTGTATAGTGAATGTAGTTTATTTCCATTGGTACATGATTAATCGACATGCACAGATGATCATTTTAACTAGTGATCACATTACAAAGTGCCAAATACTAATAAGAATTAAAAAATGAAGTATCTAAAGAAATGCAGAGAATAAACCACTTTTTAATAATGAATTGTATGGACCAAACTGAGAAAACTCTTTGTTAATGAGTGTAACTCATGTTCCTTATCAATATCTTACTTTTGTTATCAAGTCATTTAACTCTCTTCAACAAATAAAAAGGGAAGTCGACTTAGCCCAGTGGATAGGCAGTCGGACTTCGGAATCGTAGTATGCAAGTTCAAATCCCAGCCATTAGA
>JAYKTE010070205.1:0-14392 GCA_036873565.1 Xipholeptos notoides
TATATATATATGTCGAGTAACTCTATGTAGCTCAAGAAACCAATGATCATCACACATTTCAGTTGCTGTCTGTTTCAAGCAAAGCATTTCCTATTTGGCTTTTGTGCGCATTCCTTTCTCAGTGTAGACTTCTCTATTCATTCCGTAGTTCCTGATCTGAAACCTGGTACTCTATCGGATGTAGTCGATGGTATCACGTCTGCCCGTCGGACGTACAGACGCTATCGCGCCTTCTCGGACACACAGACGCTATCGTGCCTGCTCGTCGGACGTACAGACGCTGGCTATCCTTGGGTATATCAGTAATCGTTGTTAATCTGCTTACAAAAAACATCCAAAAACCTTCAAACGTTATATTAAGGATGCGTCTCACAATACGCGAGGATGATATAAACCAGTTACTAGATTTGACAAAACGTGCGGGTTTCTTTTTATTACAAATTGGATATAATAAAACAAGCCAATTTTAAAATTGGATGGATTTTATTTTAAATATGCGAATGCATATGATTAATTCTAACGAATAATGAAAATTGATAATATTTGTTTAGGGTGGTTTTAGATTGATTTGTTTTTACTTTTAAATACACATTCAGAATCTGTACAAATCAGACGAATATAAATTCCTATGTATTAGACTTGATTAATCAATTTTATTTATTTTTGTATCATTTGTTCAAAATTAAGATGTTATCAACTCGTAGGTTTACCATTAATCACTCAGCTGCTAAAATTTAGAGATAACTAGATAATGATTAAAATGAATAGTTATTTTTAGAGCACTTTATTCTGGTTATTATCACGACTTCTTCCAAATGTAACTTCTCAAATCTTGAAAAATTCCAGTCGGCTTAATCTTTTCGTTGCTTTCAAAGATATTTTTAATTCTCATTTTTGTTTGATAATTCAGAACATTGTACCAAGTTTATTGTTTTACAATAAAATTATCCCTTGTAAAATAAAATCAGACAATGAATATCTTTCAATATTTCATCTTTAACATTACTGAAGCAGTAAACATTATGAATCTATACAAACATCTTATAAAAATCACATGTAGAACTGCTGAAATAAATATTGAATGACGGATAGCTACCAAGAAAAGGGGAATGGCAATTAAGCTCGACTTTCAAACTAATTATTTGACCATTTTCATAGGAGGAATGTATTAGCCAGAATTCAATAAATGTGAAATTCATTACATTTTAACGCTTTTTATTGGTATTGACATTTTTTGAAAGTAAAAGAATGGACACATTCGAATAACATTTTGTAAATTAAATGAAAATTGAGTAAAATCAAAGGGAGCATTTAAAATATCTACATGTAGTGCATAAATGTTTGTTTACGTTTTACAGCATATCAAACTTTTAGGTCATTTTTTGCCGAAAACAATCATTTTTGAGAAACGTTATTTTTTGTCCACACTTAACTTTTTGAATAACGAAATAGCTGGAGAGAATGTGGGGATTCATACATTTCCTTGAGAACCTAGTCAAATTATGAACGCAAACGGAACAACTGGGATTCGAACTCACAAACTATGATTCCGAAGCCTGACTGCCTATCCACTGGCCCAAGTCGACTTCCCCAATGCATAAATCTATAGATAATCCTAGAAATATTGAGTCCATATTTGTCCCATTCGATAAAAGTTCATTAGAATGTCTTTGAATCGTTCGATCAACAATAATTATTTTAAGAAAAAAAGATTCGTTTAACAAATAAAAAAATCTCCACTTTTTATCAATGCAGTTATTTCAAGTACTCATTCACATTCCCTTTTAAAAAAAAATTCAGAAGCGCATGATTGATTTTAATAATTGATCTCTTCACAACATAAAAACCTGCCATAACCACATATATAATTATTTCTACGGTGTTCTTTTATCTCAGATACCATATCTACAATTTAATGTCTTCTTTTGAAGTGTAGCGTCTCTGATTTGTAAAGGAGAACATGTTGCATACTGAAATATGTATTTATTTAACATACTATCATCGAATGAATAATTTGTATTGTGTGGTTATATTTAGAATCTAAATATATCACGTTTCTATCCATGTAAATTTTATATCGACGGAAACTTATATGCCTCTCCAAAGCTTGAAAGAAAAATGAAAATAATTCCAAAAACGTACTTTAACATCATTTGCAATGAGCCATTAAATAAAATAAAAAGAAAGATGGAAATATTAACATTAATTTAAGTTAATTTTAAATTGAAATAAATGGGGGCTATTAGTGCCTCTCCGAACAGAAAATGGCTGCAAAATCTTAAAATATGACAGGATTGCACAAGCTATAATAAAATTATATTTTTATGATATAAAGAAAGCTAAATTAGTATTATTTTATGGATTCTATCTTTATTATTACAATTTTGTCATTTCCATTACCACGTTCCAAGCGGTGAATATCAAAAAATACTATCTTTATTTTTTTTTCTGGATTTAGTAATTTTCAAATATTTTCAGTCTACATTGTTTAACTGGAACGTTTTACTTAGTTTCAAAAGTAGATTTTCTGGCAATAAAAAAACATGCAAATGTGGATTATTAAGACTGACAATAATTTTTCTTCTACTATGGATTGAATAGCGCACATTGTGTAATTGAAAAACTTCATGTGGGCAAAAGAACGTTTATCAAAAATATTGTTCTCATTATTAAATTACTTAAAAAGATTGAAATGCCGTAAAGTAAATGACACACATTTTCCCGATTATATTGCGTCCATCATTTCAAATTCCAAAATAAATTTGAGTAGTTGGAGAAATACTTTAGGTTTTTTAGTAAGAATACTTATAATCTAAATATATTTATTTGTTTGAGGTTGGATGAGTTATAGAAGCTCAAGCCTTAAGTTTAAATATGGAGCCGAATAATGTTGTCAATTACTTTAATTTTATAGTTTACTGCAAGTTACACATGGAAGACACAGTGAAAGGCATAATTCCAATGAAAACAAGGTAGTCTGTATTAAGAGGGCATAAGCAGATTTCAAAGGTTTAAAATAAGGAAAAGAGAAAAAAGTAGTTTTCGATTAAATACACATTTTAAAGTTATCTATTTTTCTTGTAAGGAACATTGAGTTGATATTTCAATGCCCCATGTAGGATGTGGGTCCGAAGATCTTTATCACTGTAGATCTTTCATTCTTTGACCTAAAAAGAGGCAAAACAATCCAAGATAGAAACGTAATATTCTTGACCTAACTAATCCACCCAACATATTTAGTAGAATTAAGATACTGATTAGCAGATAATAATTTAAATGTAATTAAGTTATTAAAATTTGTTTAATTGTTTGAATTGACCGTTACGATGGACTAAAATCGAGTTCAATTCTCAGTCAAAACCATTATATTCACTTTCAGTGTCTCGGGTTGATGATGTTAGTTAACTCGGAGGAGTAATTCTTCTACAAGAAGGACACTCTGAAATAAAACCTACACTTCATTTGTCCAATTAGTCATCTTGCTTTGCTTGTCACTGCTTAAAGGTCGAATGGAAACAGATTATGTTGAAAAACACGTTGATTATTTGTAACGACAAACTTCGAAAATTAGGATAGGCTTCCTTCTATCAAGAAGTGACATTCACCATTTTTCTAATATATTACACTTTTAAGCTTAGAGAAGTGCGTATGTCTACTATTAATAATTCCATTATTGGAACATATATACTGCTCTTTGAACTTTATCAAATATTAAACATGAGAAAAATGGATTCTTATGGTATTATGATATTAATACCAAAATTTACATGTGATTTAAGAAATCATCCAAACAAACATGAGACTGTGTACAATCATCAGACCAACAGATCACGCATGTACAAACTGGTTAGTTATTCGACTTTCTGTTAAATTCTTGTTCTTTCATATCACTTTTTACACACATGCAGACACCACACACACACACACACATATATATAAGAAGGGTAGATAGCAAGGGATGGAGAGGAATTAATTTAGAATAGCTTTTTCAAAAGTTGGTAGTCTACATATAAACATAATCCCACGCAAACACACACACACACATATATGTATATATGTCATATTAATGTTAAGCGACCTGCATTTATTTTTAAAAGTTGTAAAAATATCTATTTTTGACATATATCATCATTTTTATTATTGTCATTAATTTTTTTTTCTTTGTGATAACAATGTATTGCAGATTGCCTAAAGCCGACCAAATTTTCGAATTAGTTTCAACACTAATAAATAGAACACGAACGTTTCTAGTTCTTTAAATAAGACACCTCGGGATTTTGGATAATTAAAGGGTGAAAAAAATTTAAAGGTAAGAAAACAAATTCTAAGCTTCAGAATATTTTCTCTCGTGGTGGTATTCCGAGTAAGCAAAAAAAAAGTTAAAATAAAAAAAAACGATGCCACTGATTAATTCATCAACATAACCTAATTAAGACCCTAAAACGTCTATGTGCTAAAAACAACTTTTAACTAAAAATATATGTAAAGAAGAGCATCATTCAAATAACATCAAAATAGCATTGTAATGAAATATATTTAATTGCTTTGTTTAATTTTTTTCAAGCTAGGCTTGTCTTTTTGCCGAGTCTAGAATAAGTTAATCATCTTAAAAGTAAATCAAAGCATACCAAGTGTATTTAACAATAATACTATTTTCTTAACACATGAAAAACTAAGCAAAGTTAAATGCCAGAACTAAAGATTGTAATACTTATATATTTCAGACAAAACATAAAAAGTGATTTAAATTTAATGATTTCGACAAACGTAGCGACGTACTATTTTAGTACAAGTGCGCATTTAAAGTGCTTCTAAAAACATCTGTAACAGGTTTAATAACTTCAAGCGTAAGTTTGTATTTTTAATTAATGTTTTAATATATTAAACAGTCACATTTTATAGAGTTAATAACTAAATACACTTGGCCCTGAAACTTTATTTCAATTATTAAAAATTATATTTTGAATTTGATAGGGACTGAAGACTGTTTCTTAATGTAATTTTAATCAAGTCCATATTTAACAATTTACCAAAATTCTATAAACCTTCCAGTTTTCTGGAATATTTCACACGAATATTAATCAAATTATAGAAAGTTAGTCATTGATTAGATTAGAATTAGAATTATAGTATAGTCCATCTTTAAAAATTCTCCAACATTCAATAAAACTCGTCCAATCGCTCGGAACTTTGAACAGTAATTAACTAATGAACCCAATTATTGAGTTACTACATGGAATGGAAGCTTAAATGCTTTCTTATTTTCGGTTAAATATTCCCTTACTTTCATTGTTTGCTTAAGCGGGGAGATAAAGACAATATATGTCTACATTTAGAGTAGCTATCACATTCATGGTCATTTTGGGGTGGTGCTGTTTTTTTCAGTCTTAATTCCTTCTTAATTCACGCGTGTGAGTGCATTTCTACCATTATTGACTTATTTTTTAAAATAATGTTTGGAAACATATTTTTCATAAATAAAATAAAATAAAGAATTGATAATGATACATATAGTCAAAGATTAGTTTAGTAATTTACACAGAATTGTTATCGAGACACAGTATGATACGATTGTTTCATAGCTATTTTATATTCATCCTCATCAAAGTTTAATACGAGCGTCTCTTTAATGGTCTAGTTGACGTTGTCTTCCCTACGATAATTTTGTCATAGGCAGACGGTGCAACAATTGAATAAAGTACCAAGATGGCTATTTAATTTTAAGTAATTTATTCATTAAATTACGAAGCGAAATTTCAGCTCTCCAACATCATAAGCCTCTGTCTGTAAATAATATTTATCACCCTCAGCTCATTTTAAAAGTTTGGGGCGAAAATAGATTTAAAAATCAGAGAGAATGGGCTTCGCAAATTCTCGTGGCTTGAGCAAACTGGTTTCAATTGTCACGCTCTCCAACATTTATAATACAGAGTGATTAAAAAAGAATGCACCAAAATAATGACACGATATTTAAAAAAAAATATTATACCTAACTAGACACAGGTGTTGTATATAATTTCAAGTATTCATTTCAGGGTTCGAACTTATCTGAAATAAAACGTGCCTCAGCTGTGGATTGGTAGAAAGGTCCTGTAGAACTTAGTCTCATCACTTGGCTTGCCAGGTTCCCCGACCTCACTTTTTTTTTTCTGTGGGGGTATTTTACAAACAAAGTTTTTGTTCCACCATTGCCTGTAAATATCAATGACTTGAAAGATAGAATAACAACTGCAATCAACACAGTGAATGGGACATCCTGAAGTGTGTTTGGTAGGGGTTTTCATATCGGTTTGATGTTGTCCCTGCGGCCAGTAGTGGTTACATTGAGCACTTGTAAATCATGAAATAAAATCTTGAAATTATGTACATCACTAATGACCAACTAGGTATTGAACATTTTGTTTTTAGCGAAATGATTTTGGTACTTTTTTTTTTAAATCACTCTGTACAATACTTACTTTGAAAATTGATTGCTCTTGAGGTTTGACAGCTACTGTAACAATTAGAGTTATAGAAATCCAGAAATTCTTTTGTTCGCCAAAATTCATTCCGTCTTTACGAGCAGGAAACCATCGAGATCGCTGGAGCCATAAAACAAATCTCGGCCTATTCGTCGATATAAATATTTCAGTAGGGTTGAGAAGCGAATACAAAATGGTGAATTTCTGGAGAAATGCTAGGCCCGAAGAGAACGGCGAAGAAAAAGTCTATACGATCAAGCAATTTCTGAGAAAATATGCCAGGACAAGGATCTAAATTTCACGGCAAATTAATTGTATGTTGCGCTTGAGCAGTTTGAGGATTGCGTATCATTGTCAGTCATTCTTATTGAGTAACGAGGTAATGAGTTGTAGCAGGGAATGACAAATAGGGGTAAGGGAAAGAATGAAAGGGAATTTGACTGTTAGAGCAGGATTTACACACAAAACGGGTAGAACTTCGATCTATTAGAAGTAATGCCAAGTTTCTTATCTATGCAAAATGATTAGATGCTTTATTTAGTTACGGTTTACTCGGCTTTGATTACAGATTCTTTTTAGTAGCTAATCAACCATTTGCCTATTTAATGCCAGGATTAACTTTTCTTATCAATAACACGTTTTAGGAGTAGCAGGCTTTCAAATGATAACTCTTATTTTGACACGGGATTTTTTTTTAGATTGGCGATATGGCGAAAACCAAACACTTATTTATCTAAAGTAAGAGAAATAAATAACTTTTCTAAACTAGTTTTAGAAGATAACAGTATCATCTTTTTAGCTACGTAATAAAATAAATGGACCACTCCCTTGAAATTATCCAGTAATAGGCTTTGTTTGATTTTGTTTTTTGATTTTTACGGCGTAAAAACATTTTTAGATCATTAAATCCCGAGAGCAATCAATATTTAATAAACGTTCTTTATTTCCACACACAGTTTTTTGAATGACACAATGTACGCTATTTAACCTATAGCTGGAGGGAATGGGGGATTCATACTTTTCACAAGGGTTTTAGTCCAAATATGAAGGGAAGTGGAACGGGAGATTCGAACAAGCGTACTACTATCTCGAAGTTCGATTTCCTACTCACTGGCGCAAGTGTTTGTTTTAAAATTCTGACACTTATAGATTGTCTAAATTGATCACCAAAACTACTAATGTATAGTCGTATGTGCAGATTATTACTATTTTTCTTAGGCATAGATTAGAAGAAAATTACTCTGAAAGTAATTGAAACTTACCAAAAATGTAGCTATTTGAAAAGTCTTTACATTCTATCAGCATACTACTTCAAGGGGTCCATGAAAGTCACGGGGTTATCCACAGCTTAATAGTTCAAATGAAAAAATAAGACCTGGGTTCATCAGGAGAGAATGTGCACCGTTTCTGGGCCTTCTCTACGGAATAGATTATATCACAATGACATGATAAATATAAAATGCATCTTATTACATAACTTAGGGCACAATTTGTATGAATGCAGGTCTTTGTAAAGAGTTCTTTAGAAAACGTCGGTTCTTACCAACTGAAAATACAAATAAATTTTTGATCACCAATTTAAAATTGGATCGTGCTAAAGTTGTTTTCTCAGTCTCTCGTGATGTGACTGCTTTTCGTGCAACACCTTTCATATTCCACAAAACCAAACAAAACCAACCCGTCTTCACGGAGAGATTGTATCCAATTAGGCAACATGGAATTCTCATTAAGCCGATTAATTAAAGATAGAACGTGACAAAAATCATCAATTGTACGTGGCTTTACTTAACAAATAGACCGAACTTTGGAATTTCTCAAGTAAACTTCAGTTCAACTCATAAAAATACCGAAAATCAAAACAAAACAAAACAAAACAAAAAAAACCCAAAAGAAACGCCTTTCTGGTATTCGGTAATGAATAGTAATGATTAATTACTGAGTAATTACCCAATGATAATTGATAAGAATCGAAAATCTTGAAGCGTTTTTGATGTTGTTTTCTATCTGTTCGGAAAACTTTATTCGGAAAAGATCTTCATTTGGTTATTAATATGTGACGAATCTGCGAAAAAGGAAGATGAATATACCGTGTCCTTAAGTAAAGATAAAATCCACCCCCCCCCAAAAAAAAGAAGAAGAACGAAACAGCACTATAAAATTAGGGTTCTTCAATAAAATGTACAGCAAGCAGTAGTTAACGATCTTCTAAGACGTGAGAATATCGAATAGAAATGTCATCAGATCATCGTTAATTAAGAGAGAGAAGAAGAATATCGGACCTAAAAAATACTGAAAGCAAATATCTTTTCAAATCAGGAGAAGGAATCTGAAGTGCTTACAAGTAGAAAAATTCAAGTACTAAAACACATGATTATACAGATACACACGTGTGTGAGAGTTCGTTTGGAAATTCTGTATTTCAACGAATTGTAGCTCTTTGCATGTATATATATATATATATATATATATATATTTATAGTACACAGAAGAGATTGAAAATATCTAAAAATATTTGTCAATCAACTAAAAATAAGAAAAAAGATTGATCGTATAATGAAAGAAAAAGAAAATCAAGTCGATTAAAAGAGCCACGGCGATTTTATATATATATATATATATATATATAAGGGTAGAATTAAAAAAAACGAGATTAGGAAACAGGTCTGTATACGGATTGCAAAAAATATCCTATGTACACTCCTAAAGAAGTTTGGTCGAGCACATTCAAGTCGCTGTTATATGTCTGTTGCGTTAATGAAGAGTCCCTATTTTCCTTTACGAGCATCTAAGTTGGAGACTCCCTAATGAGTAAAATTTTCGTGGCAGGTTACATGATAGGCTGATGGTTAGAATATATAGTAGAAACGTAATAGAAGAATTGAAGCATCTTACCGGTTAAGTTTGAGTCGATTTATATATATATATATATATATAAATTATCAGATTGAAAATAGACACAATTTCATTCTGTTAAGTTTACAAAAATTGAATCATGAATATTTGGTTTTAAAAGAAAATTGTAAACAGTTATATAGATATTAAATCAAATTTAGTTTTCAATAAATCCTCTTCTGACTTCCATTACAGGTCTCAATCTAGAGTAATCTGATTACATGATGGACGAATTGTTTCTAGTAATATTCTGTCAAAGCAATGATTCAATTTTTCTTCTTAATTCATCGATTGTCTATAGCTTGAATTATAAATACAATTTCTCCAAGGTTTTCCAAGAACTTTTAAACACGATACCTGTTAATAATGTGAACTTCAAAAGTTTTTTTTAAGTTTTTGGAGTATTTTCCTAATTACAAAATTTATAAATTGCAGAACTTATTATACTCATAATGCAGTACTTTTTTTAAAATTGTAATTCAAAAAAGGACTACAAAATCTACAAGAGTTAACCATGATATATATATTAAAAGGATTGCCTGTGTGTGCGTGGTGAAATATAAACGTATTAACTCTTAAAGGGTAATATTTTCAACATGCACATCAAAAGTCCTCCGTGAAACTCGACTCAAACGTAACCAGTAAGATGCTTCAATTCTTGTACTTCATTAGAACGTTTCTCATTATACTTTTGACGCCTCTGGGTATTATATTTTAAGTCAATTAAAGTTTGTCTGGTTGTATTTATAGACATGTATATTTTTGGTATTTCTGTACACGTAATTCTCATTTTAAACTTCAATTCGTTCAACCTTTAAGTTTCTATTACAGACTTTTGCGAATATGAAACTAGCACCGATATTTAGATAAACATCTTTTTTTTAATTGGACCACCACATTTTGAATTTAATCGTAACCATATCTTCAAAAATGCATAGCTAAAAATAGACAATATGTTAGGATTTTAATGATTAGTTTTGTTAATCTAAAATAAAAGAATATGAATAATTGAAAGAAAATCAATATATTTATCGAATACAAGCAAAACTGAAATGCCTAGATATTATTAATTCTATTTGAACAAGTTTGTTTTATTGGGGTTGTTGTTTGTTTATGTTTTACGGCATTTTAACCAATTTAATGCCGAGAAAAATTATTTTTGTAAACGTTGGTTTTTGTCAACACTTAGTGTTTTGAACAACATAATATTCACTTTTTAACCCATAGCTATAGCGAATGCAGGGATTTATACCTTTACTAAGGGTATTAGCCCCAGAGGAACTTAAAGAGGCATCGAATAATTACCTGAAGGGACTACCAAATAATTACTTTGAAGAGGTCTTCCAGGATTGGACAAGAGGCATGAACAAAATTGTAGATGCTGGAGGCCATTATTTTAAAGGGGATAATGTTTTGTAAGCTAATGAAAATTATATTATATCTTATATTTTCTCATTACTTATTGAAAATACCTCATATATTATGAGAAACTTATAACCATGTAGCATAATATGTCATTAATACGCGTATTTATATGTCGCAATACATCTACGAATTTTGTGATTCAATCAGACCTCAATGCTTCACCCACCTTAAGCAGTGACATCTATCAAAACAATGATATCATCAATGTCAAGTGTCTCTCATTATATACTTCTTAGTGAGCAGATTTGGAAGACACCTTTTCTAATCTATTGCTTTCAGATTGTATTAAGTGTGCGTAATTCCCTGATGTTGCGGTGAATTAAGCTGGGCTTTATGCCATACTAACTTAAAACTTAACATAGATATGAATAATGAAACGTGTCTATTAGTCGGTCAGATTGGAAGTTCTAACCCTATAAGTGCATCTTGTTTAGAACCAAATCAATGAACTCCAACACTTATGGCAGTCTGACAGCCACTAATTTCATTTTTCCGATAACTTGATCTAAAGCTGGTAACTCTATGCGCAGTCTATTATCCTGAAGTTTTGCCATTGTTTCTTACCGTCTTAGCCGATGGATTGTGCACAACATACTTAATATTTCCTCATTTCCTGTGTGGAAGTCATTTTACTTAAAGCAGCCGGGAGAGGTTGATCTGGACCAGAGGATTGGCACTCGAACTTCGGAATGGTAGAAGGCGAGTTCGAATCCCAGTCGTTCCATTTGCTTTCATATTTCACCTAATACATTTGGGAAAGGTATGGATTTTTACACTCCCTTCAGCTATGGATTAAATAGTGCAAAAATGTTATTAAAAAAATAATAACAACACTTAATTTTTTTAAATTATAGTTCATTAGATATTAATTCAATTAGTTAATCTGTATTTTATACAAACACAAATAAAGTGCGAAATAAAATTTTAATATACAAACGCTTTTTAAGGTTTTATTTCACTTTTTTACAATAACAAGACTTAATTCCTCTATTATTCCTGTGCTAACTATCAGTTCTTTGGTAGAATGGCCACCTAAAAGATAAATATTGTAAATATCTTTAACCCAAAATAGCTTCTTTGATTCCAGACATTTTCAAGTAACGTTCTTCACTTGTTCAAACAACAATAATGCTAAAAAGAAAAAAACAATCAATTGTTTTTTCTCCGTCTCCATTATTTTTATGTGTTTTAGCGATTGTTTATTTGAATTATCTTCAAAATAGAGTCATTATTAGAAACAAATAAGTCCTTAAAACACTGGAGTTGAAATTAAGTAGCCACTTACTTTCAAGTCCCTTCTTTTTTCATCTTTTAGGATTACCTCCCGGAATTCATTGTTTGATTGTGTTCATTTAATGCCGAGACAATCACTTTTGGTTGACGTCAGTTTTTGTCCACACTTTGTTTGTTTTTTAATAACACAATGTTCACTATTTAACCCATAGCTGGACGGAATGTGAGGATTCATACATTTCCCTAGGATATTAGTCCAAATATTAATGCAAACAGAACGACTAGGATTCGAACGATTCCGAGGTCTGACTGTCTATCCACTGGGTCAAATCGTCTTCCCCCCTCTCGAAATTAGTAGTATCTCATCTAGAATTATTAAAACCCAGTAATTAATCAATGTAAATGTTCAAGTTAAGTTCAATTATTCATCAAATACTATTATCTATTCCTATGGTAGTAAATGTGTTAAAACCCGTGAAAGCCTGGACTCTGGAATCGTATTATAAGAGTTTCAATCTTTATTGTTTATGTTTATTTCATTTTATGGCATATCAACCAATTGAGGTCATTTAATGCCGAGAACAGTCATTTTTTTATAAATGTTATTTTGTCTATAAAAATTTTTTCAAGAAACACAGTATGCGCTGTTAAGTCCATAACTAGAAAGAAAGTGGGGACTCATACGTTTCCCAAAAGTATTAGTTCATATGTGAACGTAAACGAAACGCCTAGGATTCGAAGGTGTATATTACGATTCCGAAGTCCGTCTTTATATCTACAAGTCAACCTCCTCAGTTCAAATCTAAGTCAAAATGATTCCTCGAGCTGCCTAGAGCAATTGAGGCTCGTTATCTCGAGAGAGTAACTAATCTATGTGTAAGGATAACACTTATTTCAAAAACTCGTGTAGATGAGGCGCATCAACTCAATGGAAGTAACTCATCTAAGTGGAAGACAACACTGATTACAATATTATCATCATAACAGTATTATGATGATCACGTAATACTTGCCTTGTGTCTCGCTTGGTTTGATGTTCGACCAAGTCTATATCAACAAATATTCTAATTTTTTTTCTAAATAAAAAAAAAAAATGTTCACAATATGTGAGCAAACTCTGAATATTGAATTCTTTTAAGCAAGAGAAAAATTAACATAAAATTGATATTACATTAATTTGAAATTTAAAACCTGAATATTAAATTCGTGAAAAAATTGAACACATTTTAATGAAGTTCCATGGAATAAGAGTTTATTCATTTAGAAATTAGATTGAAAAATATTTTCATGAGAAGTTTTGCTTACAATTGCTTTACTTTATTTTTTTTTCTTATTTCTGGGGAACTTTTTTCCATTTTTTTTTTTTTGGGGCCTACTCTTCAGAAAACGGTTTATAGTCATTTACAGACACATTCAATTAATTCAAATATTACAATATTTACTTTTTCAAAAGCATTGAAAATTAAAAATCGCAATTTACCTTTACATACGAGGCGTACAGAGTAACAACCCGAGAAGTGCCAAAAGTGAAAACCATAAAAAAAGACAAAAAAGAAAGTAAAGACTAGGGCGCACTGCAATTGGCGGAAAATCTTTGTCTCAACGCTCCCCCATTGGTCACTGGGTGCTCTTTGGGTAGCTTCAGGCATACAATTGGAGCGTGTCATGACGCTTGTCGGATTGTACTCTCAAGTCTGTATATTATTAGTCGATTTTCAATGATGTTCCAATCTCAATTCGACCATGTCTTCTCTTCTACGTGGAAGTGGAGGCTTTTTTTTGGAATACAGTGGCACAAATAACTCGTTTATGGACGTGGTGGTGTCATTATTTCTCTCATATTTTAACTGCTGAACAATATTATATAACTATATATATATATATAATAATAAATAATATAATATATAATTATATCACTAAATATAGATTAATATGAACAGATTCTTTATTAAGATACAAAGAATATCCTTGCACTTATGCTTTTAGAAGTCTTTTTATTGACGATTTCATAACATCCCTTAAATCTATGCTGGTATATTCGGATTGAATTGTTTTTGAAAGCAAATTATATATATATATATATTTGTTTATAATTCATGAGAAAGACCCAGTGGAAATAGTTTATGCCACTCAAGATATATATCTTTTTTCTGGATATTTTCAAACGTCATGTAGCCAGTCTAATAAATATACAGAAAACACGGAAGCCAATAAGTTAGATGATTCTTTGTAGACGACTTTGTCATTAATATCAAACAGTTGGATCAATGCCGAAACAAAACTCATACATATATTACTAAATTCTTTCCTATTTCGTTTCCAATGTTACGACAACCACCGAAAAATAAATGGAGAATTTTATTTTTGTGTGTATGTATATA
>JAYKTE010070316.1:0-14391 GCA_036873565.1 Xipholeptos notoides
GATCACACACGCACACTCTCTCTCTCTCTCTCTCTCTATATATATATATATATATATATATAGAGAGAGAGAGAGAGAGAGATAAATTGATAGATAGATATAGAAAGAGATAAGAGATAGAGAGATGGAAAAAAGATGCTTAGAGACATAGAAATAGATACGTAAATACATATATAAATAGATAGATAAAAAGAAAGAAAGAACGAAAGAAAGAAAGAACGAAAAAAGAAAGAAAGATCACGCAATAATAAAACAAATAATAAATACAGGCACGATTCTGTTTTGAATGTTCTTCACAGAGTAGACGCTAACTAATTTTGATTTTTAAAACAACCCACTGCGCACGCTTTTTCGGTATTTATATATTTATTGAAATCAACATGGTGTTTAAAACAATTGCCTTAAGTTCGTCGTTGTGATTCATTGATCTTTTTCTTTTCATTTCCTTATTCTATTTATTTCTTTTTCTCTTTTCGCCTATTTTATCCGTCTTTCCCTTAATAAATTTCTCACGGTTTTTCTTATTTTTTCTTATTTTTACTTTACTTAGGTCGATTAATTGTTTTTCATCATGAAAGTAGTTGCTAATTTACAAAACTCACTCAGTATATAGGAGATCGCTATTAATAGTTTTGTTTAATTTTTTTCTTTTTTTGTTTAATTTTTTGCCGTCATTTTTTAAAATGTGAATCCATCTTTGTTTTTCTCTAATTTTGGTCGAGTTTTCTTTCCTTCCATTTTAATTGGAAGACAACAAGACAAATCCACCCTACAACCCGACAAAAAATTTTGTTTCACTTTCTTTCTTATTCAAATTTTTTTGGCATTTCGCCTTTTATTTTCCTTAGAATGAGTAAACCTGAAAATATTTATTTCATCATAATTTATTTAGAATATTTTAAAAACTTTTTTTTAAAGAAACACTGTCTTTGTTTAGAGCACGTACTCATTGTCACGAAATAAGCTTGACCCTGAATTGAACCCGGAGATAAATAATTAGTCATCAATATTCACCCCGTCTTTGGTCTCTCTGTGTCTCCAGGCTAATTTGAAATATATCATTCATCCATTAGTAACAAAAAAGAAAATTAGGTTAATTTCTATTACGGGTTAAAAACCTTTTTCGAAAACATTTTCTTCTACAAACTATTCGCTTTAAAACAATTTGTTGAAGAACCAAAGCGAAAATGACTAATGCTAATTGACTTTAGTTATATATATATATATAAAAAAAACGCCTGCACACACGAGCACACGCGCATACGTGTACATACATACGTAGGCGTAGACGCCAAACCAGAGCTGTATACAGATTGCAATATATATATATATAAATATATATTTGAAATATAAATAAATATTTGAGAAAACACTAGAACACAGATATAGTTAGATTATGCTGATATTATTGCGGTTCGGTTAATTAAAACTATCATCAAGGAGGAGAGTTGTTCATCAAAAATCTTCGGTAAATCTTATAATTTCATTCATTAAATGTGTGAGTCTAGATTAACAGCCGTGATGGTTTTAATTAACCAAAACGCTATGGCGTTCTCCTAACTTAACTGTATCCCTGTTTTTTTTTCTTTTTTTTACAGATCATCATATACGATTATTTACTATTTTTTCTAGTATACATACATACGTTTATTGGGTTGGGTAATTGAATCCCAATTTTTCGGCAAATCCAATTGAATGAAAATGATTGGGAATCGTTTTGTGATTGCAGTTCATTTTTCGGCTATTTCACGAAGTGATTAGAGACGTTCTTTGTCGAGTTTAGAAGGTTTTTCCCCTGCGACGTCAAAATCACCATTTTCGAAATTTGCCAACCATTTCCGTGCTGTAGACTCGCCAATGACACCTTCTCTGTATACGTTACAAATGACCCGGGCTGCTTCAGCCGCTTTTTAGTGCGAAAAATATTGCTTTTTACTTTCTGGATATTCCATATATAAGCCTAAAGAGTAAGTAATTACCCAACAAGACAATTAGAACAGTTTTTTATGGCAGGAAAAGCTCTATCGAATGAATATTTGGTCTGAAAGCAAAGTTTTCCGAACATTTTTAGTTGTTTATGATCAGCTTTATTGTTATATTTAATTTAAGTCTATTGTAGAATTGCAGTAGTTAAATATATACTAGCAGAATAGCTTGGTGTTGCCTGCGCAGCTCAGAAAATTTGGGGTATTGCCTAAAATATATATATAATAAGATTTAAATCAAATTATAACGTTTTGATTCAACGTGAAATATTGTTTAACTTTAAACATAGCACCGGACAGCTGTTTCGATTGTATTGGATCTCACTAGTGATACACAATGTTGCTACCATTTTACAACCCATGCGGGATTCGAATCTGAATACCACGTCGTGTAAAAAAAAACCCTGTAACGATTGGTTCACGAAACAGTTTTTATGGTTTATCCGCGCTCTTCCTTCTAGAAGCTGATTTTTTTTATTGTCGATTTTTGATAATTAACCCACCATTAATTATCAAAAATCGATAATCAAGACAAAACCTAGCTAAGAACACTCGTAGAATCATGAAGTACATCTGTGTAAATTTTTAAGAAAATCGGTTCTGTAGCCTCGGAATCCATAGGGAACAAACATACACAGACACATACATAGACACAGACACTCACAGAGAGACAAAGTTCCGTTTATTAATAAGTTTGGATTATATATATATAATCTCCGGTTGAGTAAAATAAATAAACAATGAAAATAAAAAATGACAAAGAAAATGAATAATTAAATTAATTAGTTAACTAATCAATTGAAGTTTAAATACAAAATATAAAAAGATCCGAGATTAAAGTAAAAAGATAACTTAAGTATACTATAAACTAGAGATAACAATCTATCTATCTATATATATATATGTATATATATATATATATATATATATATGTGTCTGTGTATATTTCCCTAGCAAACTTCTCCGTCCATTCTCGTCCTACAGACTTGAGATTTTACATTAGGGGTATTCAGACATGGGGAAACCTTTTTAATTGATTTTGGCCCTGAAATTTACCCGGTAAGGGGTCAAATTTTACAGATTTTACCTACACTAAGGCCCGCTTGAGAGCAGCGTGTTCGCTCCGTCTATCCTCAAAGTTCTGGCACCTACAGTAGGCGTATTGTCTCCACAATTTTCGATCCGTCGCTATCGATTCCCACTTTGCCACCTCTATGTTTAGGGCTCTCAGGTTTTCCTTGATCACATACTTGTACCGTTTTCGTGGTTTATGTTTTGCCAGCTCCCCATAAAACAGGCGCTTAGGTAATCTAGTATCTTCCATCCTTACTAAATGTCCGCCCATTGTGTCTGACTACGGGTAACACGCACTTCTATGCTGGAGTGTTTGCCTTCTCGAGTACCTCTTCATCAGAGGTGAAAGATTGTCTATTGATATTAAAAATTCTACGGAGACAGGTTTGGTGAAATATCTCCAGGATCTTGATATGCCGGCGATGCGTTGTCCAGGTTTCCGAGTAATATAAAAGGACCGGTAATATGCAGGTTTCGTACACCCTGTGTGCGTGTGTTTTTGCGTGTATGTGTATGCTTTTATCTATCTATTCTGGTTTATTCTGGAATGCATCATCAAGATTGTTTTTATAAATAGTTCGATTCCTCCGCCTACTTTCCCATGTGTAAGCATGTAAAACTACAACAAGAGCCAGGAATAGAATGATAAAAAACAGTGACAATTCTTTTTAAACTGAAAAGCTCCGAAATGGCGGACATTATATGTGAATAATAATTTTTTTATTACTTATTTTCTATTTAGACATAAGCCGTGCTATAATTGAGACACACACAAACACCCACGCACACGCGCAGACCAGTAGGTACACATAAACAAATACACACACACGAAGACGCATGTAAACACACATGTTCACTCAAACATACAAAAACACCCGCACACACACATACACACACACACACACACACATATATGTATGTATGTATGTATATAAAGCATTAAATAAACAACTTTCACTGCGTTCTTTTTTGTCCGTGTAAAAATGAATTAGTTTATAAAAAATTTCCGAAATAAAAAGAGTCTCAACAAAATAACCCTTTACCTCGGGGCACGTAACGTGGGGTGGGCCGTTCCACCCCACTGCCTCATCTATAAACCATAACCTCATAAACAAAATGAATAAAAAAATTCCAGTACAATAAATAAAGAACCCCAAAAGACAAAAGTCAACATTCAGATATGAAAATCAATAGAGATAGATGTGAATTGCATTGTATTGTTTATTTCATCAAAATGGTAGACCATCGATAAACGATGACTAAAAAAATTTTTTTTAATTTTTTAAATAAATTCTATACACCCTCAGCAAGTACCTCGAAAGTTATATGATACTAGAAGTATTTTCCGGCTTTGCTCGGGCACCGGGGACTTGCCACTCAGGAAATTAAGAAAGCCTATTATATAGCAAAGCAGTTAATGGTTTTTCATACTAAATTCATTTCTAATGCTTTTTTTAAAATACTAAATTCATTTCTAATGCTTTTTTTAATACTAAATTCATTTCTAATGCTTTTTTTATAGTAAATTTATTTCTAATGCTTTCTGTATACTAAATTTATTTCTAATGCTTTTTGTATACTAAATTCATTTCTAACGATTTTTTATACTAAATTCATTTCTAATGCTTTTTTATACCAAATTCATTGATCAGCAGCTGGGCTTCGGAATCGTAGTACGCGAGTTCGAATCCCTGTCGTTCGGCTTGTATTAATATTCGGGCTAATACCCTTGGGATAGGTATGAATCCCAAAAGTCCCTCCAGCTATGGGTTAAATAGTGCAAATCGTGTTATACAAAAAAAAAAAAAACGAAATACAAACTAAGTGTGGACAATAAAACTAAGGTTTTCCAAAAATAATTGTTCTCCGCATTAAATGACCTCAAATGGTTGATATGCCGTAAAAGACAAAACCAAACGAAGCAAGAGAGAGAAAAACACCTGTATCTTTTATCAGTCGGAATTTTTCTCATTGAATTATTTTTTCTTCATGGAGAATTCATCATTATTTGATCTTTATGAAGTTCTTGGAAACGGAATTCTTTACATTTTTCAATTTTACGATCTTTTTTTATCAAATACAAATTCCATAAACCGAATCATATAATCTATCTACTTTTCTGTCTGTCTATCTATCCATCTATCTACTTTTCTGTCTGTCTATCTATCTGTCAATCAATCTATCGACTTTTCTGTCTGTCTGTCACACCCACCTATCTATCTATCTATCTATCTATCTATCTATCTATCTATCTATCTATCTATCTACGTGTCTGTCTGTCTATCTATCTACCTACTTCTCTCACTCTCTATCTATCTGTATATCTATAAAAGTAAGTGTGTGTGTGTAAAATCAGTTTCTACAAAGCTTCTCTGTCAATTTCGCATCAGATCTTCGCTAGTCTTTATTTATCTTTAACTGGACACATTCATGACCCATTCACCTATTCGCATCTTATAAAAGTTTATGCGTCTTTTAAACAGACATACAACCAAAATACCACCTTTGCTCTATGGACTGTACCTACTTAAAATATCCGCGATGATGGATGAATTTTTCATATACATACAATAATGGACAAGTCTTATATTTCTGTTGGTAAAGATGAACCTCATATTGATGAATGTGTCTTTAGACAAAAAAGGATGGACCATATGTAGGCTTTCAGGGTGCTGATTTTGGTGCTGAGTCTTATATTTCTGTTGGTAAAGATGGACTTCATCTTGATGAATGGGTCTTTATAATTAAGTAAGCCAAAAAAATTTCACGGACAGGACACTTTCACATATTCTAGCTAAGGCTCTCTGCTGGTCTCAGTTTTATAGCTTAAGAGACCACCCCCACCAAAAAAGAAAAAGAAAAGAAAAAAAAAATAGTCCGGCTTTATCTTCTGCGGCACTCATACGTCAAAATGAACGAGCGATTTCAATATATTATCGCACTCAATTGATAGGTTTATCTTTTTATGATAAAAAATGATAGTTTTCTGAGTACCTAATCTAAATTGTATGGAAGACCGAAAGTGATAAAAAAAAGAGTCTTAAAAACCTCGTATTGACGTAAACATATTCACCCTAAGTTTGGTTAAAACTATCATAAAAATTACTGGCTGTTCATATCTTTTTTATTCTTGTTATTATTGATAGGCAGCGTCCAGGTCGGCAGTGGAATGGGGTTTTATAGACATTATGTCGACCCTATCCTTTTTTCTTTCTCTTTTTTAAACTCTCTTTTTTTCTTTCTTTTTTTCATTCTTCTAAAAAAATGTTTGTTCTTTCTTTTCCTTTCTTTCTGTTTTTCCCTTCTTTTTTGTTTATTTCTTTGTTATTTCTTTTCCCTTCTCTCTTTCTTTTCCTTTCTCTCTTTCTTTTCCTTTCTCTCTTTCTTTTCCTTTCTCTCTTTCTTTGTTCTTTCTTTTCCTTTCTCTCTTTCTTTTTCTTTCTTTTTCTTTCTTTTTTTTTCTCTCTCTTTCTTTTTCTGCATTTTCCCTTTTCTCTTTCTTTTTCTGTATTTTATTTTCGCTCTTTCTTTCTTTTACCTTCTTTTCCTTTCTCTCAACTCTATCTTTTTTTTTCTTTGTCTTTCTTTTGCTTTCTCACTTTTCTTTCTTTTCGTTTCTTTTTTTTTTCCTTTTTTCGTTTTCCTTCCCTTTTCCCTTTTCTCTTCGTTTCTTTCTTTCGTTTCTTTCTTTTCGTTTCTTTCTTCAAGTTTATTTTTGATTTCCCCCCCTTTCCTTTCTTTTCCTTTCTCAGTTTCTTTTCTCTTTGTTTTTCTTTATTTTCCTCTCTCTCTCTTTGTTTTTCTTTATTTTCCTCTCTCTCTTTGTTTTTCTTTATTTTCCTCTCTCTCTTTGTTTTTCTTTATTTTCCTCTCTCTCTTTCTCTCATTCTTTCTCTCTCCTCCTCTCTTTCTCTCATTCTCTCTTTTGTCTCTGAAAATTTATATCAGTTTCTATCTTTCTTTTTCTTCCCTAGAATCTGTGTTATCCTTACACATAGATAAGTTATTCTCCCGTGTTAACGAGCCTTGTCTTCCCAATGCAGCTGAAAGTGAATCAAATGGCTTTTGACTTGGATGTGAACTCCCACAAGACGATTATAGAGTCTAAGCTTTTACAATGACTTCACTTAAACACACATGCATATGTTCATATTTTTGTCGTGTATGTATCGTATTTCATTTCAAAGCAAAACGTTCAAATCTATCATTTTATTAGTTTTATTTTACTATGATTTCAATTCAAAACCTCCGTAACAGAATAACCACTTAATGGAAAACTAAAACCAAAGCAAAAAATTGTTTGGGCTTTCCTAGACTTTTTTTCTCACTTGTGTCCGATGTTCGATATTTTACCAAAAGCACCCTAACAGCCCACATCTTAACCAAACTTTACGCATATTGATGCATTTTACAAATAAAATTCTTTTTTTTTTCAAATATTTTTAATTATTAGGTTGTCCCAAAAGTTTGTAAACACTTGATGGTCTTTATTTTGAGGTATATTTTTGTTGTTTTTGTTATTACTTGGCGAATAAAATTTCAATTTTAGGAACTTTTGTGTTTGTAGACACTGATGGTCTTTATTCTTAGGAAAATTTTTGTTATTACTTGGCGAGTAAAATTTCAATTTTACGAACTTTTGGGACGATCTAATAAAAACAAGATAACTGTATAAAGTAGATATAATTGTTGTTTTTTTTTCATGTGCATAAGAGTGTGTCTTCATGTGCGTGTGTGTCTTCCCGGTTGCCTTGGCCATGTATGAGACGAGTGTCTATTAATATGCCGATGCCACTTATGCCTTTGTCGCGATTAGATAACACCTTTCCCGTTCCAAATGGAGGCGGGGGCGAGAGGGCCGGACAAGACACAATAAACGACAGACGCACCTTCTCCACCCTTCACCAACTAACATCACCATCGAGCCCACGCCCTGCTTCTCCATCCCTTCCTTTCCCTCTCCCTCTCCCTTTCTCTAGTCCGCTCCCCCCCCCCGTGCAGCACCGCGCCGCACCCGCATAAACAGATCAGAGTGGATTGAGTTGAAACGTAAACGCGTAGGAGGCTCTGACCCGCAAACGCACATATGCACTCGCCCTGGGTCGAAGGGTCGGGAAAGTTATTGAACACGATAATCACATAGAAATCTCCATGTCAATGAAAGAGTTGGTTAATGTATAACAGCAGCAGCAGCAAAAGAAGAAGAAGAAGAAGAAGAAGAAGAAGAAGGAGGAGAAGGAGAAGGAGGAGGAGGAGAAAAAGAGGAAGAAGAGGGCGAGGGGAGGAGGAAGAAAAGATTAAAAAGGTGGAGGGAGAGGAGGAGGAGGAAAAGATGAATAAGAACAAGGAGGAGGGGAGGAGGAAAAGATCAAGAAGAAGAAAAGAAGTGAAAGAAGAAAAAAATGGAGCCGAAGAAGAAGAAGAAGAAGAAGAAGAAGAAAATGAGGAGGAGGAGGAAAAAATGAAGAAGAAGAAGAAGAAGAAACAAAAAGGAGGAGGAGGAAAAAATGAAAAAGAAGAAGAAGAAAAAGGAGGAGGAAAAGATGAAGAAGAAGGAGGGAGAGGGGAAGAGGAAAAGATCAAGAAGAAAAAAAGAAGTGAAAAAAGAAAAAAAACGGAGCAGGAGAAAAAGAAGTAGTAGGAGAAGGAAGAGGAGGAAAAGATGAAGAAGGAGGAGGAGGAGGGGAGGAGGAAAAGATCAAGAAGAAGAAAAAGAAGTGAAAGAATAAAAAAAGTGGAGCAGAAGAAGAAGAAGAAACTGGGGCAAAAGACGTAGATGAAGCAGGAAAAGAGGGAGAAGAAAGAACAACAGAAGAAGAAGAAGAAGAGGAGGAGGAGGAGGAAAAAGAAAGAACAGAAGAAGACAAAATAGAAACTGAGACAGAAGAGGAAGAAGAGGAAGAAAAATAAAAACAAAAGAAAGAAAAAAGTAGAAGAAAAGGGAGAAACTTAAAGAAATAAAAAAAAAGCAGAAGAAAAAATAAGAAACAAAATAAGGCGAGGAGAAAACAGAAGAAGAAGAAGAAGAAGAAGAAGAAGAAGAAGAAGAAGAAGACGAAGAAAATTTTGATGGAAAAATAAAAATAGAGAATGTAGTAGACGAGGAGGAAGAAGAAAAACAGAAGAACATGAAGAAAAACAGGACAAGAACAATAGGAAGAACACATTATCATTATTACAATAATACAGAGGCATATTCATGTTTTTTTTCAATAGTGAAAATATTAATGCCCTTTAAGGGTCCCTATTTCTTGTGATAAAACTACAATATCCATGGAAGCAATAGCTCTCCTAACTTATAGTCATTGTCCCTTTTACTAGAAGAACATCATAAAATGCGTGGGGCAGTATATAAGCACTTGAACTTTGGAATCGTAATACGTGAGTTCTAACCGCAGTTGTTCTGTTATGTTCGCATTAAGGCTAATAATACCCTTGGGATAGGTATTAATCGCCACATTTCCTTCAGCTATGAATTTCATAGCGCACATTGTGCTATTCAAACAATGTTTAGAAGAAAAAAGATGTTTATCAAAAATGATTGTTCATGGCATTAAATACCCGAGAAATATTGATATGCCATAAAACAGCCCAACTAATCATCACTCTTTTTAACGGTTAACTGAATTTCAATTTTAAATCCATATAAAAAAAACCCTTTCGACTTCTACTCTCATCTTCTTTGCTATCTTCACAATGGAAATTGATTGATAAAATTAATGAGTTGAACTTCAATTATTGTCTTTATTCAAATTCTCCAGACTTCTACTCTCATCTTCTTTGCTACCTTCACAATGGAAATTGATTGTTAAAATTCATGAGTTGAACTTCGATTATTGTCTTTATTCAAATTCTCCTGACTTCTACTCTCATCTTCTTTGCTACCTTTATAATAGATATTGATTGTATGAATTTGAGAGATTAATTTTTATTATCTTTTTTCAAGTTATTTGAACTTTTTTTCTCGCTTTGTGTTGTTGGTTCTGATGTTGCTATTGCTGTTGTTGTTGGTTCTGATGTTGCTATTGCTGTCGTTGTTGGTTCTGATGTTGCTATTGCTGTTGTTGTTGGTTCTGGCTTTACTGTTGCTGTTATTGTTGCTTCTTTTGTTGTATTTTTTTATTGTTGTCCTCGTTGTCGTCATCATTATTGTTGTTTTTGTTGTTGTTGAGCAGATATACAGAAATTGTATACTAATTATCATAATTGTAACATTAATGATATAAAAACTGATAATTATTAAACTAGTAATTATTCTATGAGTAGATATGCAGAAATTGAATAATAAGAATTATCATAATTATAACATTAATATTGATGATAATTTCAACACATATACAGATATGTTGTTGTTGTTGTTGTTGTACTTGTTTTTGTTGTTGTTGTATTAGAAATAGCAATATTGTTGTATTCTATTTCTACCAATTCTACATATACAGATATGTTGCTGCTGTTGTTCTTATTCCTGTTCTTGTTTTTGTTGTTGTTGTTGTTGTTGTTTTTGTTGTTTTTGTTGTTGTATTAGAAATAGCAGCATTGTTGTATTCTATTTCTACCAATTCCGGGTCCCGTCACCCCCACGGAAAACGCATAAATCTTGGAAATTTGCCCGCGGATACGCGATCACTTGGTTAATGGGATCTTTTTTTGCACTTAAGTTGCTGGTTGATGACTTGGAACAGCCCTCCTTTTTCCTTTAAATCTGTTTAATGTCATGAAAATTGCAGCTATTGGGTCAATATTTATCCTGCCTTTTCACCGCCAACTCATTCTTTAAAAAAAAAAAGAAATAGCAGAAGAAAAAGAAGTAGTAGTAGAAGGAGGAGTAGGAGGAAAATATGAAGAAGGAGGAGGATGAGGGGAGGAGGTGGAGGAAAAGATGAACATGGAAGACGACGGGAGGAGGAGGAGGAAAATATGAAGAAGAAATAAAAAATAAAAATGATAATTCTTTTTACAGTTGCTAGTTGTTTCTGTTGTTCCTCTTTGTTTTGAAGACTATTTTCGACTTGACTATACAACTTTCATTCTGATTGAAAGAGATTTATTTGCTGAACAATGTGTTAACTTCATCTCTTAAAAAGTTTGATAACTCATCTAATAAAATATTGAAACCTTATATGTATGTCTTCATAGTGAGAACGACTGTGTGTGTGTGTGTGTGTGTGTGTGTGTGTGTGTGTGTGTGTGTGTGTGTTTGTGTGTTTGTGTGTGTGTTTGTGTGTGTGTGTGTGTGTGTGTGTGCGTGCGTTTGCGTGTGTGGAACAGTCTCGACCAAACTACTCTGCCAATTTTGGGTCTACAGGCTTGACATTTGATAGATAGAGTATTCAGACCCGTGGAATACTTTTTAATCGTTTTTTAGTGGGAAATTCTGCTACTAAGCAGTCAAATCAGAAAGATTGTACCGTTGCGGTCTCTCCCAAACTACACTACCAAGAAAGACGTTTAGGAAAAATCATTTTTCTCTGCATTAAATGACCGGAATGGTTGATGTAGCGAAAATGGTGCGACAAGTGTTATTTAAAGAATGTGTTAATGAAAAAAAAAGATATTTATAAAAAAAACAATGTCTATGAAAAATCATTGTTAAATGACCGTAAAAAGAACGCTATTAGACCGCAAAGGTTTTGTCGGACAATGATTACGTGTCATTATTTCTGGTTCGGTAAGGGTCGGCTGTTTTTTCAAGTGACGAAAACAGCAGATATGTAAAGGGTAGTGACAGAAATGAGCAAGAGAGTCGCTAGGAAGAGAGATCAGAACAATGGGCAGTGGAAGGAGAAGTCGGTCGATCGCCAATAAAGATGTGACATCTGAAATTTGTCTCTGTGTCTTTTCTGGTGAACTTTCGTTTCCAACCAAAGACCAACCTGCATCCTAGATAAGATGCAGAGAAGGAATGGAAAGACTCCCCAAAACAGGCGGAGAGTGTAGAAAAAGCTCTTACAAGGTACAAACTTTCTATATTTAAGATGAGACTGAAAACTGCCTTACACACAACACCAAGGCTGTATCTCCAAACACCTTCAACAATAGATCTACATTGCGTACAGCCATGTAAAAAAAAAAACTTTAAAACTTGTATCCTCCGTACCACGTCTCTCCAGAAGAAATCCCTTTTTTTACTCCAGTTTTATGCTTCACCATAACGATACATAAAGATTTAACACCGACTTTGTTTATCATTGGAGAGCATGTCGTTGAGCTGACACATTCTCAGAGCTTTTGCTTCAGTTAGAATCGTGGAAGCCATGTTTGCTCTTATCGATTTCACTTCTAAATGCAAAATCTACAAACAATTAAACCAGATTTAAGTGAGCAAACGAAACAATGAGGTAGGTCGATAATCGCCACCCTCTGTGGATCGAGCAACTTTGATATCCTTTGTTTTCACTTTATTATTATTATTATTATTATTATTATTATTATTATTATTGTTATTGTTGTTGTTATTATTTAATTCATTCATTCAATATAAAGCTTGTGAGTTAATCCTCCTTTCGAACCTAATAATAATTGTTTTCATTGCTATTATTCACATTGCTACTTTTGATACGATGACGAATGCTAATAAATCCATATGCATAAAAATCAAAGGAGTAAAGAATATATGAAAAATACACATTCACAAAACTTCACAAATGAATGTTTTAAACAGAACATGTATAAAACTCAAATGAATTTTTTTTAATATGTGTAAAGGTAAAGAACACCAGGATGGAGATTTATTCACAAAAATCCATAAATTAATGTTTCAGACAGAATGAATATCAAAATCAAATGAAGTAAAGAATTTATTTTTTTTAATCACAATGGTGGAGATTTACTCACAAAACTTCACAAACGGGAGATAAACTGCAAGTAAAATACACACAATGGGGTCTGAATTCACTCGCCAGCAAGACGAGTACAAGAAACATTATAATATATGATCTAATATCTACATTTGTTATGCATCTTGCTGGCGAGTGAATTCAATCCCCATTGTGTGTATTTTGCTTGCAGTTTGTCTCCCGAGTCCAGTTGAACTTCACTAAATGCATACAGATTTTTTTCTGAGCATAAATCTTAGAAGAGAAATATAAACCAAATTTAAGACATCTGTTGAAATGGATTCTATGATTGATTAATTAAAAACTAAATTAATTAAAAGCTGAATTAATTGTTAAAGACAGACTAAATTATTTTTGATGACTTGAAAAGTTACCAAACAAAAAAAATCATTATTCTTTCTAGACAAAATCGCTATCACTTAAGGATAATGAGCTTCTATACTTGTGAAAATCTTAATTTCTATGTGAAAACGTATTAACCTTGACACTCAACATGTATTTCTATAATTACTATTTGTTATGTTAATTACACAAAAAAGTGATAATGATAATAATAATAATAATAATAATAATAATAATAATAATAATAATAATGATAATAATAATAATAATTGTAATAATAAATATATTGCTCATTTGTTTTGACAGTGTCAAAACGTGATGTTATCAATGTTTTGTGTAAACATTCGTTACTTTATATTTAATTCATTTGGAAATCAATCTATTTTATTCTAAGCTAATTCAGTCTTAAAATTGATGAACACATGATTTTAGAAAAAAAAGGATTTACTTTATTACTAGTTAAAACTGAAAATTCAAACTCTGCTGCACACAGCAAGTCAAAATAAATTGAAAAAAAAATCTGATTTTATTTGATTCATTATTGCAAATTTTACTTTGTTGGTTTTTTCTTTTATAATTATAATTACATCTTTTTTTCTTATTTCGTTTTTTCATCTTGATTTTTTTTTCTTGCAAATTTTTCTTGTATCCATTAATCTGTTGTTTTTTTTTCTTTTTAGATTGCTATTGATTATAGCATCTGTAGTTACTCTATCATTGTCTGTTCTCATCCTCGAGGAAAAGGTTATGAATTTTTCTATTCCTTTTTTCTTTCTTTAATTCTTTCTTTCTTTTTTCAATGTTTTTTTTGTTTTTCAAAGACTTAATCTTTAGCATTGTTATGTCATTTTCTCCAGTTTTTTTTTTCGATGACCACACACACACACACACACACACACACACACACACACATACACAAAGATATACATGCGTACATATAGACACGCACACGCACAAACACAAACACACAAACAGATATACACCGAGACATACACACGTATACTCATACATACACACGCGAAGAGATATATACGGACACATAGAGACACGCACACAAATATATACGCACATACACAAACGTACACGTGGACAGAGACATGTACTCACACATGTGTCCACATACACTCTCACACGTAACATAAATATTATACTTG
>JAYKTE010070427.1:0-14390 GCA_036873565.1 Xipholeptos notoides
CTTTACTTTTCCAGGTTTAATAAAATCTTAAGAATATTACTTTTCATGCGCGCATTTTTCCATATAATAATATAATGCTTACATAAAAAAGAATTAAAATGTAATTGTTGAGTTCAAGCAAAGATTGTTCTAATCAATTCCTTTCCAAAATATTTCAGGGCTCTATAGACAAATTTACCTTTAATTGACCTTCGACGAATAAATATTTTCTTTTACTGGTCAAATATGATAGTCACTGGCCAAACCCATGAAATATTATTTCACTCTAATGTTATGAATAAACCCATAATTGGAAAATTAGTTACTGTTTAAGAAAGTATAATCTATTTCACTTTGAAGTGCTTTTCTTCTGCATAAAAATTTGTTGAATTTCTTTAGACATTTTTCAAACAGCCTTGTTAAAAAAATAGAGTACATTGTTCTATTTTCTATTCCATTAAACCTTTATTGTTTAAATAATTTGACTATGCTCGTTTAATAGAAAAATAAATGAATAGATTAGTTTGAAAAGACATTTTCATTCAGTATATGAAAGATTGTCCATGTAAAATGACAGTTGCCAAAAGATAAGTGTTTTATCCTTTTTAGTCGCCACTTGGAAAAATTTCTCAAAAATGTCAGTATTTCACTTGCAATGTAGAGACCTGCAATCTAAATATGGATGAGATAGATTTATAACTATTCATTTCCTTAATAAATTTCCCTACAAGTTATATATTTTCTAGGTGGTTATTCATAAAAATCAGAATTGTTGAATGCATATATTTCTTTTAAACAAAAAAAAAAGAAAAATGAAAATATCCCTATATTCTTTTCCACAAAAAAAATGAAACCAACTTAATATGTATACTAACACTATTTGATATTCATGTCATTCACGTGATTTATTTATCCTTTAAAACTTTAATCTTAAGCAAATGACTCATTTCATATCCCTTAAATCAGATTCACAAAGAAAAGTCATTGAACAGATCATGATTTTCCCTCTTAATGAATTGGTTCACTTACATTTCAAATCATTTAGATCAAGGGTTGGCAACCTTTTGAAGAGTTAGAGTCAAACAGCCTCATGGGGGAGGGCCAAAGCTGTAGTCTCATGTAGAAGAACCATGTTATCAAGCATGTACATAGATTATCTAAGTCATAATTGCGTTAAAACACTAATTTTACTAAGAAATAACAAAAAGAAATAAAATAAAAACATTTTAACAAAAGAAAAATAAATGCTTATTTTCCTGCATATATTTAGATCATGTCCATGGTAAGATGGCGACAGGCTGGACAATATTCACTTACAAACCGAGGGTTACGATGCATTGTTCAGATGAACAATTTACTTACATAAAAAGAACTCCTTTCAAATTCATAATTCACTTGGTTCCACTGTATATGTAAACAATATGGAAACAAAAATGTAATGGAAACAATATATTCAAATAATGTAGTGTAACCAGATGTTTAATCTGATATGAATATGAGATATCCCAAAATATATGCAAAAGACAGAATAGATTAAAATCTAAGGGCATTAATCATACATTAAGCTTATATATATATATAATCTTTTATGAAAAGTATACATTCCTGGGGGCAAAGTCCACTTGGGCCAGTGGATAGGCAATTAGACTTTGGAATCGTAGTATGCAAGTTCGAATCCAAGTTGTTACATTAGCATTCATCTTTGGACTAATATCCTTGGGAAAGTTATGAATCTTCACATTCCCTTCAGCTACGGGTTAAATAGGGAATATAGTGATATTCAAAAATGAATGTGTGGACAGAAAAATAACATTTATCGAAAATGGTTCTTATTGGCATTAAATGACCTAAAAGGTTGATATGCTGTAAACACAAACAAACACATTCAGGGTTTTCTCAGGATATAATTTGTGTCTACACAAGATTTTTGTGTTGGGACTGTTAAATCCCAATTTAGATTTTATTCTAGAAATTACTTTTTATTTAAAGAACTTTAAAATAAAATGACTGAAGTGATTCCTTTTTTGTTTTGTTGAGGGAATTTATTTAAAAGGAGTAAAAATAATTTTAAAATTGTAAGAGTTGTTTTTTACTGGATGGCATGATAATACAGGAAAACTTATAAACAATTTTTACCTTAAAAACACTGAAAATTTTAACAAAAAAAACAAATTAAATATATTGTTGTTCTAGGTTTGAATGCAGTTTGTTTGTGTTTTATAGCATATCAACCTTTTAGGTCATTTAATGCTGAAAACTATCATTTTTGATGAACGTTCTTTTTTGTCTACACATAGTTTTTTTTTAAAACCTAATATGCACTATATAATCCATAGCTGGAGTGCACCTCCCACTTCATTGCACTACTGCATAAAATATAATCCAACTTGTCAATGCAGATTTAAGAATAGAAAATCAATTTCACTCAGTTGCATGGAATTTAACATGTTCTTTTATTCTTAAATATATTACTAAATTTAATTATAAATGTTTAATCTTTATTGCATTTTTCATAATCCTATCTGTAAATTGTTTTTTAAAAGATAATTTTTTTTCTTTGGTAATTTGTTGATAAACATGGGTGCTATCATTGTTATCTTCTGATTGATAATATAGTTTATTTATTTTTTAGTACAATCTGTCTTGATCCAATATTATTCTTCATCATGATTAGGCCTAAGATTAAACATATTATCTGCCTGTATGAAATATGAGCCCTATTCACTCCAGTCCCAAATAATACAGTTTCAATGTTGTATTGATTTCATATATCTAAATCTAGTTCTGTTCCTGAGGATAGTTGAACAAAATTCTCATCAGTTTTTCATCACTGGCAATGCATGCATGCTTTCTTTTAACAAAGCATTTACTCTTTTGGGGGGGTTTCCGATTTCTTATCTTTTCTTGGAAACAAATAAAAATGACTACTCTCTCTCTCTCTCTCTCTCTCTCTCTTTCTCTCTCTCTCTCTTTCTCTCTCTCTCTCTCTCTCTCTCTCAAAATGTTGTTAAACAAAAGACATAAATATGAATCTATTCAATATTTAACTGAAATAACATTAAGATTGTTGTTGTTCTTGGCTGATTTTTGTTTTTATTTAAAATGGCTAGTCCCCTGTTCCCAGGAATGACCAATGACATCACTTGGTTTGCTGCCAAGTTAGTAATGTCACGACCTGCGCTGAACTTTAATTATAGTGAAAGAGACTTGTGCAGGATGAGCCTCACACTCTCGTCCTGAGATCTTGGGTCCAGTGGAAAGACAAAGTTGAGACAACTGGGGGTAAGATAGGATGCAGGAGCTGCCAGAAGGTGACACGTATGCAAGTCAACTGCCTAAGGTGCTCCACTCAATTGATCCAGTGGTTTAACTGCGGCCCCAGACACTAAATTGGATATTTCCACATCCCAACGCAAGACACAGAACCTGGTATTCATAAATAGTCACTGTACTGCCAAGGCTCAGCATTGTTTTTATTTAGAGTCTTTCAAAATATGTTAGTTTAGAAGTTTCTTAAAACTAATATAACTGGTAGAAACAAATTGATACAAATAAATGGTTGAAAACTATAATGACTTTATCTGTTACATTCTACAGGAATCTTCTTGAGGTAGCGATGCATGTACCTGCTTTATTACAGTGCTTGTGGCTGGTTGTCTACTTATGTCAACTTTTTGAGGATTAATAAATGATGGGCTCTATTTCTATCCTATTTTTCACCTATTTTGCACAGGTGAACTGTATAGAGTTGCAATAGCTATTTTAAATATTTCATTATTTATTATAAATATTATTTAGCCTTATGTCATTAAATATCATAAACTATTTGTAAGTGAAGACTTATTATGTAGATTCCAACTCTTTACTAAAAAAATAGATCATGAATAAGAAAATATTCACCTAGTAATATGATTTATTCAGCACCCACTAGCCATTTAATTTTGAGTTATTGGTAAAACCGTATCTCCAGTATTGTGAACCAAAGTAATCTCTGCTTGTCCAGTGTCACAAATAATGATCATCATTACAGACAGTAATTAGAGAGGAACAAATATCCTCCATTTACATTCGCTTTTTATCAAGTAAAAATCATTAAAACCATTTCCTGTACAAATTTATTTTAAATGGTTGTTTATGGTTTCAAGCTGTCTATTATATTTTATAACTTTTTAAAAAGGTCATGTTGTTAAGAGGATACTGTAAGTTTTTAAATTTTTAAAAGACTTCCCTTTACTTTACATTTCTTTATTATTCACTCTCTCTTTAAGGAAATTGTTTTATGTTTGTTTTATTTTGTTGTGTGTTTTAAAATTTTCAACTACCATGGTATTTTCATGGGTCCAGCTAGTCTATATTATTTCTGTTTTAAAGAATTGTCTCGTTTTATTATATACTATGATATCTAGATTTAATCTGTACTTTCAAATGGGAAAAAATAACATAACCAAAAGCTTTTATTTCCTAATAATTATTTTTCAATGCTATTGATAACATAATAAAAAGCATTAATTACCTGTAATTATGGTAGGGGAGGAAGCCTGTAGTGCAATTGTTAAGCAAAAAGAAATTTGTTTTTTCTGGGAGATCATTTTTATGGTTTATGCAAGTTTTTTCTAGTTTATTGACATATTATTTTTTAATTAGAATATCTATAAGCATTCAAAACATGTCATTAATTTACCTTAGAAAATTTGTTTCATAGCCAAAAAACTTTCATTAAAGTTGAACAAAATGTTGAAACATTAAATGCATACACACACACAAACATACACACACACATTTATGTTTATCAACGTAGCCGTAGTTTTCATGTAAAAAAAATTAAAGAAACATTAAGGAAAATCAGATCTTACAATATAAAATCTACTTCAAGAATCTCATTGTAATTGAAAAAATGTATATAATTAAAAGTATACTTGAATGAAAATACTTTCTAATGCTTATTTTAGTAGATATCTTCGTTCTTTACTTCAATGTTTTCACACATTCTCCTAAAAATATTTTATAGCTTCAATGTTTTGCTCATGTCTTTTACTGGAATCACTTCATTTCGACACTTGATTTTATTTAAAAACATTATTTTATCTTCTTTGAAATCTTTTAAGTTTTGAAATAGTACCAATAGGTCCATGAATACCAGAACTAAAGAACATTAACATGTAAGCCTCATCAATCTAATAGGTTGTTGCAAAAGTTCAAGGAAGCATGTCAAGAGTTCTTTGATTCAAAGCCGGCTGAATACTACTTTAACCAGATCCAAAACCTTGCAGATCGATGGCAGAAAGTCTTGGAAAATGATGGTCTTTATTTTTAGTACCTAATAATTTTTTATGCTTTTGATATTATTTGGCAAGTAAAATTTCAACATGTTTATGAACTTTTGGGACAACCTAATATATTTAATTGGTTGCCTCAAAAGTTCATATAAAATGATGGTCTTTATTTTGAGGAATAATTTGTTTTTTGGTTATTATTTGGCCAATAAAACTTCGAAGTGTTTATGAACTTTTGCAACCTAATATAAACATCTCAAATGCAAAGGCTCTTAGAATGATACAAAAAAATGAAGAGGATTAACAAAGGATGAATCAACTTTGATTTGAATGAAAACTTGGGTACAAATTATGTTCTTTCTGTTAAGCTTCCATAATTTCATGAAATGCTTAGAATAATCTCTTGTCAAGAAATTCTTTAAGTGAGGGGCAAATGAATCTGAATGAATATACAGAAAAAATGAATTGAAAGAAAGAATATTATTAGGATGGAGATTTTAAAATGCCAACATGTGTTCTGAAATAGATAAACTTACATATATAATACTTTATGAAAAGTTGAATCAATAAATGTGCAGAAATATATAATGTATAAAGTCGAGAAGCCGTCTGCTGGGCAAAAATGTTTATGATTTGGAAATCATTAACTTCTGTTTACACGTATTAATGAATTTATATGAATTAGATTTTTTTTTTTTAAGATCTCACTTGACCTAAATGGTTTTATTTGACTAAATATACATTAATGAACATTTTAATCAATAGTTAATTGAGGTAAACACTGACATTGCAGTATTTTTCATTAATTGAACTTACTTGATATATTCAGGCTTTGAATAATCATCAAATCATGGTAATTTAATCCATTCAAACCTCTTATCAAAATTACCAGCTGTTGAAAGTTGAATAAATAAACTTCAAAAAGTATATTTCAAGGTAAGAAATATTGTAACATTATTGAATTTAGATACTGCAGTATGGCCAAACAAAAGTGTCAACAAGTACAGCAAAGTCAAGTATTAAATTACCTTAAACTAATATCAAACAGAGTATAAATGTTATGCTCTATACTGAAGAGTAATCTAATAAAACTGTTAGAACCGGTTGTCTTGTCCCAATCTCATTAGAGTTGTGAATCCTAATCAGTCTACAGGTTATATTTCAGGATGATTCTTGCACATATTGGTTTAAGTGTACACAAACTCTCTTCCAGGTCACTTCTGCATTGATTGCCTTCCTTTGAGTATAAAGCAAAAACAAGTTGAGATAACTTTGTTAACTTCACTAATTTATTTTACAACCTACATAAACTTACTAATCAACTAATCCAGCCTACTTTTGTAAAATAGTGATGGTTGCCGTCATTAAATTGCCGCTTCGAAGATAAAGAACATTCTGGCATATCAGGTGTCAGTAATAGGGTGCTGAGATCTGACAACCAAAGATGCCATGGGCCTCACTTGTACAGGTATACTGACTTTTAGAGAAAAACGCGAGATTTTTTGCAAATGAACATTGAAGGTTCCAGAAAGATAATTTTCTCGAATCTTCCATAAAAGACATTATATATATAAGAAATCGAACAACGTGATGTTGAGAAGTTTTAGACAGGTTTTCACTGAAGACACATGTTAAAAGAGCCCAGCTTGACATCCCAATTTGATCAACAAAATATCAACAAAAGCTGACATCAGCAGTCACAGAGAAAGAAAGGGAAAGGGTACAATGAATGTCACGCTAAAGTGCATACAGACAACGAGTGATAAAGAAAGAAGAACTTTGACAGTGACAAAAGAGAAAGTGAGCGAGAATGCTATTGAGCGTAGCAACAGGGGGGGGGCATGAGGAGCTGTCTGGCCCGGGTGGCACATGTCAGGGGCAGCATAGAAAATAGAAAAAAAGAAAAAGAAAAAACTAAAAGAAAATCTGAAATTTTATACCAAAATGAGTTATTATGGTTGTAGTATGTTTTTATGTTGTATGTGTGTAAATACTGTTTGTAAACGGGTTTTTCAGTTGTAGCATCAGTTTTATATGAAATGAAGATAAATATTTTAAGTTGTGGTTCCATGAAAATAAATGTTTTAAGGGCTTTTTGAAATTTTGAAGGTTAACAGATTATCAACGGCCAGTGGGGGAACAGGGCAAATCTTACGTGTGCCTCGGGCTGCAAAAACAGTTGCTACGCCAATGCTCAATCTTTATGCAGAGTAACAACCCGACAAGCGCCAAAAATAAAAAAACGGAGAAAAAGACTTTGAGCAAGTGAACAACAGGATGCATTTTAATTGGCTGAAAATCTGTGTTCAGTGCACTCTCATTGGCCGCCAGGCACTTGCCGAGTAGCTTAAGACATACAATTGGCAAGAGTGTTGTGGCACTTGTCAAATTGTAATCCCAAGTCTGTACATTAGTTGATTTTCACCCATGTTTCAGTCTCAATGTCGACCATGTCTTCTCTTTCATGTGGTAGAGGAGTTTTTTTAGAATACAATGGTATACATTACTGTTTTTGGCCACAGTGGCACTATGCCTTATATCCAAAGATTGTATATTTTATGCGAAAAGATATATTCATATCTGAAAAATGCATTTTCTTAGTATATATTAATATTTTTTTTTAAATATCTAACTCTGGTTGTATCAGTATTTAGTCTCTTTATTGGTTTTTTTTCTTAAATAATTTCTCTAAAATAACCCACATCAATTGCACCATTTCTATTTGTGTAAGGTTTGTATGACTTTCATTTGAATTTTTGTCTTCACCTTGTGAATTTACCTCATTTTGTTTTCTATTCTGCTTCTAGGAGGTGGTAAGTATAATCTGATGTATTCCCTTGACAGCAGCATGAGATTTTCTCTTTTTTTTGTTAATGGCTTCTCAGCATGAAAATATTACCAGTATTTTGTCTATAGAATCTTTGTACCGATTTTTTTCCGAGATCATTATAGATAGAATAGTTCTTGTATTTCTGATCAGATATTTGCATGTAACTGAGGAAATATTTTGCTTGTAATATTATAATATATTCGGTCAAAAAAATGATTGCAAAAAAATCTTATATATTTTAGATATTTTTTATATATTCATCACTCAATTCTTTTATGCCATTTAGAGGTGCAGACTAGTGCATATTTGGTTTTATAGTGAATTCAATTGCTATTTATCTTTTGGTTAGTTTATGCTTTTTATTTGTTCCTTATCAAAAGTATATAGATATATGCTTCTATTGCTTTCTGTAGATTATTCGTTGTGCATTATCCATCCTCTATTCTACAAAATACTTGTACTTTTTGTTAATAAATGACTATACTGTGCATATGGAATAAATGACTATACTGTGCATATGAAAATAATGACTAATCATAAGTCCACATTATATTATCAAAAGTTTTAATATCTTCTTTTGATCTGTTATTAAAAATTTAGTGTTATATTAATAGGAAATAAGAAGACAAATAGTAATTTTTTTTCTTTTATATCTGAACGTATATTTTGCCATATTAAGCATTATGAATGGATAACCAAAAATTTTTCCTATTTGTATTCTTATTTCCTATTAATATCGTCTGGAAATATTTATTTCCTACATATACATATTTATATCTACATACATTGTGTTATAGAAAGCAGAAGGTAAAACCAAACTTTGGGAGGTTCGACCGTTGGTTACTATTAGTTTCATGCTTGCGCAATCATCAGAATCAATGGAAAAACATTGGTCTGATGATCGTGCAAGCGTGAAACTGACAGTAACCAATGGCCGAACCTCCAAAAGTTTGGTTTTACCTTCTGCTTTCTACACATGCTCTACCTCCTGATATCAAGCACTCTTGCTGTGAACCCGAGCAACGATCTTCCAACGGTTGATCACCGTCTTCATCACTACATAGTGTTATATATATTCCCAAACTCTTATTTTACAATGGTTCACAAATACAAACTGTCTGATAGTTGGAATTTAGACAGTAACTGCCTTTTACTTTATTCATATTCTTTCTTTAATATTTAAACAGTTTTCTATAAAAATGATAGTATTGTACGACTTAATTTTGATTGTTGTTAATCAACAATAAATTGTTTGTTTCTATATCAATGTATAAATAACCAGCATTATAGTATTAATTCAAAATTAATGATAGTTTATTTTAGAAATGATATAATCTATATACATTCATGTTTAAATAAATATTTGTCAGTTACTGTGTGTATGTGGTTGGCATACTGACCTTTTCAAGTTGAGCCGGCTCAACTACTTAACCTACATAAGTTCATTGGCGAATTTCCTGGGAATATCGATTTCACAAGCGGTTTTCAGCCACATGTATGTCCCAATTAAGGGAAGACCTTGGTTTTACTTCAGAGTTTTCCTGATCTTAGATACCTATCTAACCTTAGACTAATGGTTCATCTACCCAGTGGTTTAACCGCGCGCCCAGGCACTAACCTCGATGTTTCCACATCCCAGTGCAAGATATGATACATGGTATTCATAAATGGTCACCCATCTACATACTGACCTGGCTCAACATTGCTCTGACAGGAACTATTGTCTCCAAAGTGACTTGACTGTACTTTTACTTGAGTGTCAATTATTACTGTAAGGAAATATTTATAAAATGCTTTCCCAAAGTTGATTTTTTTTTTGTTGATTCAACATTTGTCTATTATGGAAGACCTACTTGTCTTAAATTAAGAATTACGTGAATATATATACTAAGTTCTTAAGATATCTTTATAATAATGCTAAGTTACAGAGGTATTACTTGGACAGTATGGGAGTTCTTTTGCTCCACGAAGAGGTTTTGCTGGGAAGGAGGTGTATAATACAAAACATTATGAAAGTCTATGAGTATAAGTATTTTTTTGGTACTTACAACTTTCTCTGGTTGGACGAGGTCTGCTTCTTAAATCTGAGAGCGTTCTTGCTGCGCTGGTGTTGGTTGGGCCAGCCCTCAGCTCGCCCTCAAATTGGACTTTCCTTGTTGTTTCCATTACACACCTGTTGCCCTCTGTTTTACTTGGAGTCTGTTTCTTTTTCCATCTCTGTTTTCATTGTTCTGTTGCAACTGAAAATCAATTTATCATCAATAACAGAAACGGAAATTTTTGGTCAACCAAACTTTATCAATGACTCCTCTCCCTGACATGCAACACCCTGGTTTGTATAGAGCTGGTTACGTCACAACAAACTTTACCAAAGAATAACAAACTTTCAGCAAACACGCAACTAAAAACACTCACGACAAACCTAATTGTACTATAACAATATTTTTAGATTAACTTCTTAATAAAGTATTTTGTACCATCTAGCATTCAACTGTTTGGATTATTTGAACAAACGTTTGCAATGCAAGTTAATACTTATAAGATAGTTTAAGTCCTAATATTCTATCATCTTTTATCATAGCCTTTTAGTATTTAAAACCATTTCATATATTTTGAAATTTTTATGTACAATAGAAATCCAAAGTTTATTGTAGTGCTAAACAAAAGAATTTAATATAATTTAATAGTGGTATTTGTTTTGTGCTTTGTTTAATCAGTCAGTATATGGTGTGTGTTTACTCATAGGCAGTCAGACTTTGGAATTGTAATACGCGAGTTCAATTCTTAATTGTTCTGTAAGGTCACATTTAGACTAATCCCCTAAGGAAAGATATGAGTCCTCATATTCTTTCCTGCTATCGATTAAATAGCTCATATTGTACTATTAAAAAAAAAAATATGTATGGAAAAAAATGGAACGTTTCTAAAAATGATTGTTTTCAACCTAAAAATCTTAAACAAACAACTATTATGCAGTCTACTAAATTAGTGATGCAAATGATTGTTACTCAAGATCCAATGTTTCCTATGTGTGCCTAACAATCATTTATGTCTTGAATCAGCATTAAATGACCTGAAAAGGTTGATATGCTGTAAATCACAAACAAACAAAATCTCTTGAATAGATTTGATGACTAAAACATATTAATAAAGAAAAATCCTAAACAGTTTTCATTAAAAGAAATTATATTTAGAATATAACTTTTCAAATTTGTGTGTTCTAATGTTTTGTTTATGTTGATAATTTATAAATTTAGTTGTGAAAACTGTTTTTTTAGAAATGCATAGTATTATTATGAAAAACATGTTTCGTTAAGCTATTATGATCTCTGGCTTAATTCCATATCTAGATTAGTAAGATAACCATTTAGTTAAATGATTAAAAATATCTAAGTTATTATAAAATAGAAGGAAAGAAAGAATTGCTTTTATGTCTTTAACATGGTGATCAATAAAAGCAATGAATTTCCTACTTTTATTCTTATTTTGGAAAAAGGGGATTTCTATGGATTTTAATTGTTGCTTTCTTTTTTTTTTTTTTTCCTTTAATGGATTGTTTGTCAATGTTGTATGCTTTGAAAATACACATTTATGAATGTGTGAAATTTAAGCTTTTATATGTAGAATTGGAAAGTCTGTTTGGGTTAGCATGTAGCAACTTATGATTAGAACTATTCTTTTTATTCAAATTATATCTCTTTACTTTTTCTTATTCATAGATTTGCATTTTTAATACATTTGTTATTTCACAAAATGGATACAAATGTCATTGAGAGAATAGTTATGAAACATATTTGCCAGTTTAGATTTTTTAATATAATATTAATTTATGAATTTCATCCAAGGTTCAACCCTGTTGTCTCTGATATACAGTGGGATCAATAAGTATCTGATACGAAGCAAAAAGATGATTTGTTTTATTACACGAAAACAAAATCAATAAAAAAGTACTATTCTGATGCATCTTTTTAGATAAATACAAATCTCGTATTTTTATCATACAAAAATACATTAGAATAGCACTTTGATTTTGTTTTAGTGTAATAAAAATAAATTTCCTTTTTGCTTTGTATTGGATGCTTATCACATCCACTGTATTTTAATTTTTTTTCTTTTCTAATAAGGGCTCTACATCGCTAGTGAAACACTTGCATTTGCAAGTTATTTTTCCAAGTGGTGATTAAAAATAATAAATGACTTATCTTTTGGTGACTGTTTTTTTTCACTGAAAATCTTCCAAATACCAAGTGAAAATGTCTTTTCAACCTTTGTCTTTTAATTAAATCAGCAAAGTCAAATTATTTAAACAATAAAAGGTTTAATAGAATAGAAAATAGAATAATATACTGTATTTTTTTTTCTTTTAAAACTAGGGCTGTTTCAAAAAATTTCTAAAAAAAATTCAACAAATTTTTATACCATTCAGAAGAAAAAGTAGTTCAAAATAAAATTGATTATAGTTTCTTAAACAGTAACTAAGTTTGAATTATTGTTTTATTCATAATATTAAAGTGAAATAAGATTTCATGGGTTTGGCTTGTAAATGAAAATATTTAGTTGCTAAAGGTCAACTAGAATTAAACTTATCCATAGAGCCCTGCTAATGGAAGCCCTTTCCATTGTGTATCTGCATAAAAAAAAACTACTTATATTATACAACTTAATTACACATAATAGTATTATAAATAGACAGTTTTATTATGGGGGAAATGTTTGAAGTTGCTTCTGATGCTTATAAATGATTGTGTACACTTTCTTTTAAAATGTATTAAGTATAATAAGAAGGTAAGTTATAAAATATTTAGAAAAAATGTTAGTCTGCTTGAATTGTTTCATCCTGGACAGTTGTTTGTGTAATGATAGATTTGTTTATTCCTTTTATGTTCTAATTAGTTTATAAACAAGTCTTTAAGATGAAATAATTCATATTGACTCAAATTTTCAGGATATTTTTTAACTTATTATTGTATATGCATTCTTACTGATGTTTTAGTTTTAAGGAAATCATGAAAGTCCAATAAAGTGAATAAAAGAAAGATCATTTAAAAGAACATTTATCACTGAATGAGATTTAAAAGAATAATTGTACTATTGCACTTGTTAATATTTAGATAATTATAAACTAACAATTGAAGCACATTACAATTTTATCAATCATCATCTTTATATTAATCTGTGCTCCGGTGTCACAAAAAGATATCATTGTCTTGTACAGTAATTCGATAGAAACAAATTTTCTCCCTTTATAGGCGCTCTTTATCTTCTATAAAATCCATCTTTCATGTAAATCCAAAAATTGTTAAAAAATAATGGATTTTAATAGTTTTTACATAGTTGAAAAAAAGATAACAACAATTCACTCAAATGGCAGACGCTATAATCTTTCCAAATTAAAATTTTGGGGGGAAAAAGTGATGCTTCATAGTAGTTCTATTTCTTGTAATATTATCTACAGCAGTTCAAGTTTTTTGGGTTTTTTTATTTTTAGTCTGATCTAAAATAAATTCCACTGATTTTTCTATCGAAGAACAACCTCATTCTAATTGTTTCCTTATGTCATCAGAAAGTTCTTGCTTAAGTGTATTTTAAAAAGTTTCAACTACCATGAAATTTCCACAGGTTCTGCTAGTTTTTAATTAATTCACCTCCAGCAAACATTTAAAGCTGAGCAACGGAATCTGTTTTTGCAAACATTGGCCATTAGGTGGCACTTTTCAAAGTTTCATAACAAGAAATGATTTGCTCCTGGGAAGGTTGTGAGCTCACTGCTTGATGCAGCTGCTACCTCACAGCGTTCCGGCATACTGGGGTTTATATTTGTTTGGAACTTACCTTAGGGACTACATCGCCAAGGATCTTAAGCTTCCAATGGTATAGCTCTCTAGGCTGGCTTGCTGGAACACCCAAAGCCTCCCTCTACATCAAGGCCAGAAGAGCTTACATTTGTATCTCTCTATCAGAATTATGTAGTTTATCAAAAACTTATGGAAATGTTTACTTGAAATGTTTATTAAAGGATAGAATTTGTAAATGAATGGTAAATAAAATTGGAGTTAGGTTTGTTTAAAATTTCAAATAAAATTAATTTATCTACAAAACAAAATTTCCATAAGATTGTATTATCAATAAAAATTTAGTTTAATAAACTTTTCATTTTTTACTTATGGCAAAACTGATCAAAATATATTATCAAAAAACCTTGTTATATATCTAACAAATCTAAGGGCAATAAATTGAATACAGCAAATAATACAAATAATCGATCATCATCCGAAATATACTTACAAATAAACTTCCTATTTTTAACC
>JAYKTE010070538.1:0-14386 GCA_036873565.1 Xipholeptos notoides
CTAACGTTTACCAAAAATGATTGTTCTCGGCATTAAATGACCTAAAATGGTTGATGTGCCGTAAAAACACAAACTAAAAATCTATGTTGATTCTTTAAGCTCCAATTCCCTCCCCACCTCTAACGATGATTGCCAGATAAATACCCCCACCAGCCTCCAGGCCCTAGAGCACATCAGCCAAATGTTTTTTTCGGACTTGATGTCAAAACTTCGTGTTGCCTTGATGATGAAAGAGACTCATGCATTTATTCAAATATTCTTAACACTTAAACGGATATATTACAATACATATGTCAAAGTCAAGGCCCACGGGCCACATCAGGCCCGCGAGAGGGTTTTATCTGGCTCCCGTGATGATATTAATTTATTATCAGATCCGACTCGCAGGCCTATGCAAGCCAGCAGCCAGCAGATATAATGTGCGCACCAGTACTATATTTTCCACAGTGAAACGGTAGTAGAATCCAAAAGTTTAACCCCTCATAACTTTAGCCCACTTTTGATAAATGAGAGAAAGTATATTGATGGTGGCTTGAATAATATCCCTTCATTCTTTTAATGTTAATTTAATTTTTTTTTTATATAAAGGACATTTGTATTTTGTGCCTGCTGAAATTAAAAATTACTGACAGAGTCATAAGAAAATGTTGCTTTATTTGTCCAATCATATTGTAATATATTTGTTATGTTTTTAGTAGGTTAAATTTTGGTTTCAATGAAGATTGGACAGTCCGGCCCTCAGCTTGTAGCTAAATGTTTTATTTTGCCCTCCGTCTATTTGACTTTTACACCCCTGATCTAGGGGAATAACATAGATAGAAAATAATAATAATAATAATAATAATAATAATAAGCCATATATGACTGCAAGGTAATCAGATATGCTAGAGTGCCAGAAGAGACTTATTGCCATTCTACCTTCTGGAGTCACCTCCAGGAGTTGACAAAGTTAGGCTCTGTTAATGTCAGATGTGCGAAGTAGATGCAGAAGGTTGAAAGCCCAAGGAGATGTTGTTGCACCATACTGTCTTTGACTGGAATGGTGCGGAGCATACTGGAGCTAATGAGGAGACTTGTTGTCACTCTGACTTCAGTAAAAACCACTGGTTAGTGATTGGTGTGAGATCTCATAATAATAATAATAATAATAATAACTAGCAGACCCCATGGAAATTGCACAATAGTTTAAAATATTTAAAACACGCAATAAAATAAAACAAATATAAAATTATTTCCGTAAAGGGAGGTAAAGTAAAGGGAAGTTTTTTTAAAATTTAAAACCCGCAATAAAATAAAACAAAATGATTTCCGTAAAGAGAGGGTGAATAATAAAGGGAGGTAAAGTAAAGGGAAGTTTTTTTTAATTTTAAAAACTTACAGTATCCTCTTAACATGACTTTTTTTTTAATTATGAAATAAAATAGAGAATTTAAAATCGTAAACAGCTATTTTTTAAAAGATTTTGCACAGGGAATGGTTTGAATGATTTTCACCAGAAAAAAGTGTGATTATAAATGGAGTTAATTTGTTCCTTTTTAATTACTGTTTGTGATGATGATCGTTTTTTTGGAACACTGGACAAGAAGTAGATTATACATTTATGACAAAAACAGAAAAAAAATTCAATATTTATGAATGACTCGATATTTCATAAATGTGAATTTTCATTCAGAAAATTGCAATAATTTTCAACATTTTTTTTAATAACATTTTTTTCGGTTAGTTAAAGATAATAATAATAATAATAATAATAATAATAATAATAATAATAATAATAATAATAAAATAAAAAAAAGACTGGCCTGCAATTTTATTTAATTTGTTTCAGAAAATTAAATCCCGTTTCCCAAAAAACACAAGCAAAATAACCTTTTCGGAAATTGTTTGAATAATTATTTTTAAAAATACTTGTTTGTTTTTTCAATAAATTCATTTTTAACACAAAATCAAAATTTCATCACTTAAAATGAAAACCTTCCTTTTTCCAATCAAACAATTCCATTTAAAAGCGAAGTATAATTATTTTAAATTTTTTATTCATTTATTTTCACGAGGTTTATTTTGATTTAATTTTCTAAACGTTTCAGTGTAATGAGGACATACAGCTCAGATTATTAACTTCGAATGAGCTTAATTCTGCTTTAATTCAAGTTAATCCGAGCTGTCATCATTAACAATTTATTCTGTTTCGATTAAACATACGAAAATGAAAAGATAATTCTTACCCTGTGAGGGGAATGGGCGGTACTGACTGTTACAGTATTAGTATACGACGAGTAAGTACGAGTAGTAAAGCCTAAAGCCAGGGGGGCTCAAATTAAATACTAGTAATCATTAACACATGAAAATCTAAACTTCTTTATAAATGGAACAATGTGTATCTGTGTGTGTCTCTGTTAGGAGTTTGATAGGGAAAAATAAGAATCATTTATTACAACCCTTGTTTGATAGGTAGGTAGGTGGGGGTAGGTGCCTGGTAAATTATTGGCCACCGGAAAATTGGCCAATTTTCAATCGGTAGGAAAATTCGCCTTTTTTTTTTTTTTTTGATAACTGATGACTTAAATTGATCAAAAAATTGATTTTAATACAGTTTTTGGGACTCCTTACTTTTTGTGTGCCAAGAATTTTAAGCAACAAAAACAAGAACCGGCCCTTTTACCTAGCGCATGCGCAGATAACGTTCTCAATTTATTTACATTTTTTTCCGCGACTTTCAAATTTATTTATATACTTACGTTGGTTTAGAAAAGTTGAATTTATTTACATTCGTTTAAGTGACTAAATAAACCAACATAAGTAAATAAATTCAAAATGTTTAGGTGGGAAATAAATTTATTACAACAAAGGATATTTTTGCGCACACGCACACTTTTAAATGGTTTAGTTAAACTTTTCTAAACAAAAAAAAGAGAAATTATCGAAAAAATGGTTTAAACTTTTCTAAACTACTAACATAATTTGAATGTCGCGGAAAAAAAAGAAAGAAATTATGAAAAAATGGTTTCGTTAAGCTTTTCTAAACCAACGTAAGTATATAAATAAATAAATTCAACTCTTCTAAACCAACGTAAGTATACAAATAAATAAATTCAACAAAAAACAACGAAAATATATTTTTTTTAAGTTATGTTTTTTCCCACCATTCAACATTTTTACAAAAAGAGAGAAATTATCTGCCCATGCGTTAAGGGGACCGGTTCTTGTTTTCGTCGCATAAAATTCTTGGCATACGAAAAGTAAGGAGTACCAAAATCTGTTTTCCTCATTAACCCTTTCGACCCTGACTTAGTAAAATTACGAACTAGCCACCCAGAGCTGTTCTATAAGAGGACCATGGAAGGCTGAAATATTGGCCTTTGGACTCTGACTTACCAAAACTCTTAACTAGCCATTGAGCCAACCAAAGCCATTTTATAAGAGAACTATGGAAAGCCAAAATATCGTCTGTGCCGTATTTCTTTTTGCACTATGTTGTCTGGTCTGGTCTGGTCCGATATCGGTCACGGTCCGTCAGGGTTTTGGGTTAATTATTGAATTTCTTTTATCATTTTCAATTATCCAGTTTTTATTATTAAAATATTAATGTTTTAAATTATTAATCCCCCTATTCTTTAACACGTTGGACCCTAAAAGGCCGACATACCGGCCCTGTTGGCCAAGTGCAAAAAAACAACACAGCCGATATTTTTGGCCCTTACAACTGATTGGCTAGTTGGTAGTTTTGCTCAGTCAGTGTCCAAAAAGAGTTAAACATTAACTATTTTTTTCCTTTTAATTAATTACCCACCTGTTTTATAATCATTGACCTAATCGTTTGATAATTATTAGTTACCCAATTGTTTTGTAATAATCAATTAGCTAATTCTTTGTAATCATTAATTACCTAATATTATTTTATCATTCAGTTTTTCATAAATTACCCATTTTTCTAAAATCAATATTCACCCAATTTTTTTATTAATTATTTATGAGTAACTCTATTTTTTATAATTATTAATCAAACAATATTTTAATAATTATTGATTACCTAATTTTTTTTATAATCATTAATTACTTAATTTATTCTACAGGGAGAGAGAGAGAGAGAGATTGGTAACGATATAGCATTTATTTATGGACATATTGTTCTTTTCAACTAATCAAACTAAAACATTATGTCACTGTTTTTCACTGCACTTAGCTTGTGTGACTACAAAACTAATAATTCTTTTATTGTTTATTAGTTATGATTTGTTTTGTTTCATTTTTTATTTTATGTTTTTGTCTTTTTATTTTAAAACCAAAAAATCATTTCATTTGCTGTCAACATTTATTACTTCTGGTTAGAAAATAATAAATCTTAAAATAAGGGGAGTAACTCTAAAATGTTTGTAAGGGAAGTAACTTCTGCTTTACGCTTAGGCGTCTCTAAATAATTTCTATATTCCTGTTGTTGGGGGTTTACATTTTTTTTTTAAATATGTATTTGATATTATATTATATTTGGATATTTTATGACAGTCAAATTTAACTTTATTTCGTATATTTAGGTAGAATATCATTATTCAGACATGTTTCATTAAAAAGAATTTTAATTTTCCTTTTTAATATTTTTAATTCGATTTTTTCTGCTTTTCTAAGTTTCTTGTTAGGTAAAAGGAAAATAAAAATTATTTTTAATGAAACTGTGGACACGAAAGTGGGACCGACCTTGTCTCTCGGCGTAAGAGGGTTCGGTTGCGTCTGGCGTGCAGGTTGGTCTGCCATCACGTTGGGTCTATCTTAGGGGGAAATAAAGAGCTTAAATAAAGAGCAAGTTTTCTTCTGCCTTTTTTTTTCTGTCTCCTTTCTCTACGGTCATTACAGCCAAGGAATTCCTCTCTACCAGGGGTTGGCGGTGCAGGGCGAAACTGACCATTTCCTATCTTTGTTCCTGATTTTTACTTACAAACTACAAGCTATTTCGGCGTGATGGGCGACAAATTCGACCTGAAATTGGTACCCGAATTAATTGGTCAACCTCGGTACTTGACTGGGTGGAAAAAATAGAACTTCATTGCCTCTTGTCAGGCATGAAGACTATTTAACATGTGATTCCCTTGCGTCTGTCCGGTGGGGCTTTTGCAGTGTATCAACAGCTCAGTGCTGAGAAGAAACAGGATTACGAAAGGATTAAGGCAGACCTATACAAGGCCTTTGCCATCGACCCTGCCACTGGGCACTGCCTGGGAGCAATTTGAAGCAAGAACTTAACTTCCCGGCGAGACTATCAACATGTATCTGGTGGAGCTGACGAAGTTGAAAGTGTTATTTGGTGTGCTGCCCGAGCGGGCTTTGGTCTACAAATTTCTAGCAGGGCTCCCAACTGGAGCAAAGCAGCTTCTGCGGGTGAGCTGTAGCATAGCCTCGTTGTCTCTTAATGACCTGGTTGATGTGAGCTCTCTGACGATTGGTGTGCTGCTGGAGAAGAATGGGACAGCAATTGAGGTCACGTGCTGGTTGCGACTGGCGAGTGATGTTACTCACATTAACCTGGCAGAGCTCGATGCTGTGATAAAAGGCATCAACCTGGCACTCCAGTGGAAAGCCAAGAAATTTCGCATACACATCGATTCACTATGCGTGTACCACTGGATGTCGGACACACTGATGGGCAAGACAAGGGTACATACTAAGGCGGCCAGCGGAATGCTAATCAGTCGGGGGTTGGAGACTGCAAGAAAGCTAGTGACAGGGTACAGCCTGTCTGTGGATCTGGTGCTCGTCACTTCAAATTGCAACCTTGCTGATAGGCTCACAGAGATGGTACGATGCCATGAAAAAAGAAGCTGAGCCAGTACCGTTGTTATGTGCTGCTTCTGTTATGACGACAGAAAAAATCATGGAGATACACCACAACAGCGGGCACCTGGGAGTGAGACGGGCATGCTATTTTGTGCGGTTGACTGATCCATCAGTGTCCAAAAGTGAAGTGAGAGTGGTGGTCTAGGAATGTCAAACATGCCAGTCGATCGACCCCGCCCCAGCTACATGGTGAAAAGGTCGACTAGGAGTGGACGCGACTTGGAGCCGACTAGTTATGGGCATAACCCATTACGGCAACCAGCATTTCATAACGCTGATAGACTGCGGGCCGACGAGTTTCGCGATCTGGCACCCGTTGGCAAGACAAGATTCCACCAGCGTCATCCATGCTTTGGAATCCATATTCTATGAAAGGGGGCGCCTGCAGAGATCCTCACAGACAATGACACAGCCTTTTGCAGCAGGGAGTTTAGGCGTTTTGTGGACAAGTGGAGGATCCAGCCCAGGCACTGATGCGCGTATGTGCTGAGTGGCAACGGGATAGTGGAGTGGTGCCACCGAAGCGTCAAGAGGATCGCGGCTAGGAAGAAGTGCTCGATGCGGTCTACAGGTACAATATGACAACTAAGGATGCCATAACCGCTGCAAGCGCACCCGCCAATGCGATCCATACATACATACAAAGTGCGCATCCAAGGCATTGACGTTCGTCTGCCTGATCTGCGGCAGGCGTGAGGATTGTATGAGATAGGTGACACCGTCTGAGTGAAGCCTCCCGATAGCAGATGCACCACTAGCTTTTGTAGAGGACGAGTAACCGACATCAGTGATCAGGCCGTGCTGGTCGATGGTACACCACGCTATGTGAGGGATGTCCGGTCCGCCCTAAATGCGGATCAATCAGAGAGTAGCGACAATGGTGAATCATCTGGCGATGAACTGTGGGTCCGACCTATGTCACACAGGCCCGAGGATTCAGCAGCGAACCTCAACACCAATACCGACGGCTCTGATGCTGATGGCGCGGATATTGATTGTTCTGACGACACATCTCAAAGTTCCGATGAAGATGTAACTGAAGTCCAGACGTTCCCCCTTCGAAGGAGTTCCCACAACAAACGACCACGCCTGCAATGCTACATGTGTGATCTTGAGACCAGGGTGGGGGACATGAAAGTGGGACCGACCTTGGCTCTTGGCGTAAGAGGGTTCGATTGCGTCTGGCGTGCAGGGCAGTGGTTGGTCCGCCATCACGTTCAGTCTGTCTTAGAGGGAAATAAAGAGCTTACCTATCTGTTGTATTGCAGGCTGAGAGGAAAAGTGTAAAAGAAAGTTCCAAGATGGCATCCGTGTTTTTTATCGGTTTTGGTCCCATGCAATTCTCGCGGATTCACGTCCACGCATGCAAATAAGTCATTCCTGGCCACTATAAAGGCAGGTCGCTTGGAGGCAGTTGGGAGAGTGTTCTTCAGATTGCTTGTAGGTGGTTTTGTCGTTCAGTTCGAAACTAGTGAGTTCTTTGTGACGTACCGCGTATCTGTGAGGAGCAAGTTTTCTTCTGCCTTTTTCTTCTATCTCCTCCTTCTCCTTTCTCTACGGTCATTACAGCCAAGAAATTCCTCTCTTCCAGGGGTGGGTGGTGCAGGGCGAAACTGACCATTTCCTATCTTTGTTCCTGATTTTTACTTACAAACTACAGAAACATGTTTGAATAATATATATATTATTCAGACATGTTTCATTAAAAAGAATTTTAATTTTCCTTTTTAATATTTTTAATTCGATTTTTTCTTGCTTTATTATTTTAAGCAAAAATAGATATTAGACTTTTGAATTTATATGTTCTCATAAAACAAAAGTTTAACATAATGTCCAATTATTTTTTTTAAATGACATGATTTTTTTTTAATTATCTCTAAGATGTTAATAGAATTTTCTTCAGTATTTATATATTTTTAAAAAGTCAAAATAATTACAACTCTTTGAGAATCTATTTTAATTTGAGTTCTGGATGTTTGAAAATTTTCCAAAAGCTACTATAGATGTTTTAATTTTATTATAAATAATTAAATAACTTTTCTAAAGTATTTTAGATGCTTCTAATACTTATTTTATTAATTTGAAAAAGTTTAAATTGATAAAGTTACAATTAATCTTTTTAATGTTTTAAATTGTGTGTATCTATTTTTACGGACTGTTGTCCTCGTCTTTGTAGTTGTTGTTTCACCAGGGTTCAGCTAACTATGTAGGGTATAAATTACTGGACAGTTCCAAAATTCAACATTCCTATCCTGTCCAGTGGCGTAGCAACTGTTTTTGCCACCCGGGGCAATCGTAAGATTTGGCACCCCACTACCCTGATAATCTGTTAACCATCAAAATTCCAAAAAGCCCTTAAAATATCTATTTTCATGGAACTAAAATCAAGGATCTAATTATATAACTTAAAATATTTAGTTTCATTTGACACAAAACTGGTGCTACAGTTGAAAAACCCATTTAAAAACGGGATTTACACACATAAAACATCAAAACATATTCCAACCTTAAAGACTCATTTTGATATAAGATTTCAGTTTTATTTTAGCTCTTTATTATTTATTTTTTTCTATTTACCCCCGCAAAATGCTGCCCCTGGCATGTGCTGCCCAGGGCAGACTGACCGCCCCTCCTGCTAGGCCACTGATTCCATCACAGGTAATACACCTGATGATGGCCAGTGAATTAGTTGACTGAAGATCAATATGGTGAATCAACAACTATAAAGATGAGGACAACAGTCCACAAAAATAGATGCACAGATTATGAAGCCTCATCTCAAAGGATTAAAAAAAAGGCATGTTAAATTGTTTTCAAGATGATGGATATACAGTGCAATCCAGGTATAAGAGAAACCTGAATATAAGAGATTTTCTCTGGTCCCAAAATTAGAGCCTCTGCCTAATTTATATTCAGTGTAACCTGGATATAAGAGAGTTATCAGGACAGGAGAATAAGTTTTTTGTATCTGCATTTAATCTCTCATATATCCGTTTTTAATTTGTATATAAATTAGACACGGGCTCTAATTTTGGGACTAGAGAAAATCTAGGTTTCACTGTATAAATTAGAAACGGATATAAGAGAAACCCGAATATAAGAGACTTCTCTGGTCCTGACAACTCTCTTATATCGGAGTTACATTGTATTATTTGAACATTCTAAAACTCTTATTTAATTCTATTAAACAATTAAAAGCATCACAGCCCTAGTTCTGAGTAACAATGAATTTTTTTTTTTTTATTGTGTTAATAACAATTTTATTCTTTTTCTCTTTCAGTATAAAACACTACTACATTTAGCAAAAATGGAAGATACATATAGTGAGAACTCTGGAGAAACGGGAGCATCTGACAGTGGCCGTGGAGGAAGTGAAGAGGACGTTCAGTTGCACCGTAACCCATATCAAAATGTTAAAACAGGTAAGGAACACACGCGCGAGACACTCGTGTTTGTCAGTTTGGACAATGAAACAAATATATTATGAAAGATGTTTGGGCCAAAAAACATATACAAGAGCCACAAATGAACTAACAAAATCCTAACATTTATTATAAATCACTATAATTTTCTTTCTTTTACTCACCAAACTCATTAAACACAATTAGTTTTATGAGAAAATCTTTTAATGTCATTTCAAACATTTTTATGGAAGCATAAAATTGATTTAATTCTTTTTGTTTCATTTTTTTCTCTTTTGCTTGTGTGATCAACTTTTTTGTCTAAATTTTGATATACAAACTATTCTTGAAAAAGATTCTAGGAATTTTCATAATAATTAAGTATTCTTTTTCTAAAATGATTCTGAGAATCCAAAATAAATACTTTTTATTTTAACAAGCCTGTTGTGAGTCATTTAAACTATTGCAAATTGTTTTCAATGTTCATAACAAAATCAAAATATGTGATGTATTTTTCAAGTATTAATTCAAAACATTTATTTGAATATTTAATTGCCTATGAATAATTTTTTAAAAAGTATTAAAAATTATGTGAGGCTTTAAATTTAAAATTGTTTTAAAATGAATCATTTTTTTTTTACTTGGGTTAAGCAGAATTTCTATAAAAAAACTTAGACATGTTTTGTTTTTTTTCAATAAAATATTTTATTCATTAGATATTTTAGAAACCTTTTTTTTATTTTTTAGAAAACACTATTTAAATACTTAATTGACCGACGAGGCAGAATTGTAAAAAACTTTATAAACATCATCTAAATATTTCTATAAAAATATTTTATTGGATATTTTCCTTTTTGATTCTAAAGATTCCATTACAATTGAAACCTCACGATTTTTTTTCTTATAGTTTGGAAAATATGGGCGTGATTACATAAGCAATCGACTAAAATATATTCTTTACTAAAACTGAAATTATTTTCTTTAATGATGTTTTGATTCAACATAAAAACTAAAAAATTCAAAAACAGTTCTTTATTTGAATTTCTTTTTCATTGGTAAAAACTTATAAAATAGAAAACAGATTTTTCTCAATGAAATATTACAATTATTATTATTATCTTTATTATTATTATTATTATTATCAAGAAAGAAAAAAGCAAATGGTTTTAATTACAGTTCCCAGTTTTATTTTCCGTAAGATTTTTGGATTTTGTTTCTTCTTTAATTTTAAAATTTCATTTTTCCTGGTACGATTGCAAAATCAATGCATTTCCGAAGAATTTTTGGAAAAGTCCTGCCAACAAAAAATTGTCAATCAACAATATTATATATATATATATATATATATATATATTAGTGTTGGGACGATTCCTAAATTTTTTCCGATTCCGATACAAATTCCGATTCCAGGAAAATGTTGATTAACTATTCCGATTAACAATTAACTTAAAAATTCAAGAGAATCGTAATAAAAGAATCGTAAATCTAAGGTATTTATTTAACGATGCGATTCCAAGGAATTGTCACATCACTAATAAGAACACTTCCAGACACATGAAGTACAACTTTGTGAACTTTCAAGAAAATTGGCCCAGCCATTTTGGAGTTACTAATACTGTTGGGAAAGGTATGAATCCCCAAATTTCCCCCAGCTATGGGTCAAATAGTGTAATTTGTGCCATTAAAAAAAAAAAAACTGTTTGTACAAAAACTAACGTTTACCAAAAATGATTGTTCTCGGCATTAAATGACCTAAGATGGTTGATTTGCCGTAAAAACACAAAAGAAAATAGTTGATAGGTTGTTAAACACGAAACCAAAAATTTTTAATTTAATTTTGTGTGTAGCTTGTTAATAACATGTGTATTTTAGAAATTATGATAAAATAATTCAAAATATAACAAAACCTTCCCACAAAATTTTTTTGACTACTACTAATAGTTGATAGGTCATTCATTAAACGCAATGAAACCAAAAATAATGATTATATTTTTCATTTCATTTTCAGCCTGTCTCAATCACTGAAAGGCATTCATCTAAAATAAATTAAAATAAAATAAAATAGAATAAAAAGGGAAATAAAGAATCTACTGATCTTTGTCGTTAAGAAAGTCATGGCTGTTTCTGTCCATGTTGGAGTTTCTTTTTTTGTGCTGATACTGGCTGCAGCCTGTTATGTGACAAGTTTGGTAATAGGTGTGTGGGTCGAAAGTGGTGGTGTCCTGACTTTCGGCATTTGGAAGTTTTGCATCCAAAATATTTTGAAACACTCAACCTGGGAATGCAAAGTAAATACGTCAGGTGAGCAAAATAATTAATATTCAATTTTGTTTGCGGTGAAAAATTCTTAATCTTTATTGTCCTTTTTTTTTTTTCTTTTGTATTTTTGTTATTTTTTTTAGATTGATTACTTTTAGATTGATTACAACTAGTGATGGGACGACTCCTTGGCAAATGACCAATATAGCTGCCACACAGCAAACACTATTGAATCGTAATTAATCCAATTTTTCAAGTTTGACTCCTTAGCAGCTATTTTTCCAGCCCAAACCAAATTTGTTCCAGGAGTCTGAATACCACATATATCAAATTTTAGGTCTCTAGACCAAAAACTGGCAAAGTAGTTTGGGGGTCTCTAATTCTCAAACTTTTGTATTTTTGGGGGAATTGGAATCACATCGTTAAATAAATCCCTTATATTTACGATTCTTTCATTATGATTCTCTTGAATTTTTAAGTTAATCGTTAATCGGAATCGTTAATCAATATTTTACTGGAATCGGAATCGGTATCGGAATCGGACAAAATTTAGGAATCATCCCAACACTAATTACAACATTTGTTTAGTGGCCAGGGGAAGTAGGATAGATAGTTGAAATTGAAAGTTAGAAGAAGATTGCAAAAGTATAAGTCAGTTTATAAGCTTAAGTTTAATTTTACAAAATTCTAGTGATGGGACGATTCCTTGGAACCTGAATCATTAGTCCTGTATTTTTGGGGGAATCGGAATCGCATCATTAAATAAATACCTTAGATTTATGATTCTTTCAATACGATTATCTTGAATTTTTAAGTTAATCGGAATCGTTAATCAACATTTTCCTAGGATCGGAATTGGACAAAATTTAGGATTTGGCCCAATGGATAGGCAGTCGGTCTTCGGAATCGTAATATGCGAGTTCGAATCTCCATCTTTCTGTTTGCGTTCATATTCCGACTAATACCCTTGGGAAAGGTATAAATCCCCACTTTCCCTCCAGCTATGGGTTAAATAGTGAATACTGTGTCAAAAAAAAACTAAGCGTGGACAAAAAATAACATTTATCAAAAATTATTGTTCTCCGCATTAAATGACCTGAAAAGGTTGATATGCCGTAAAACACAAAACAGAAAATCTAGTTTGTATGCCTGGATTTTGATGATTAAGAGCAGAAAATAAAAAAAGAATCCTGTACAGTGTACAGTACTAATGGCTCTGTCGGTAGAACATCATAATTTTCTGATAAAAATAATGAAGGCAATCTAGAGTTTGAGTCCTAATGCGAGCTACATGTTTCAGCCTTTAATCTTCACTGCAAGACACGATAAATATATATAAATAAATAAACACACAATAGTCTTCGGTATATAGTATAGATTGATTGATTGATTTATAATGTTTGTTTTCATTTCAGATTTCAACATGGCCGCACAAACGTTTTCAATTCTTGCTGTTATGTGTTACATCTGTGGATTATTTCTTTATATTGTCTATCTTAGTTGCCAGTCTTTGCACAAATCTCGACCAATCACAATGGGTCTCTGTCTTCTCAGCTTTTCAATAGGTGAGATATTATCTATTTATCTATTTATTTATCTTTTATTCCTAAAATTCCTCTATTTTGATTCAGTTTTTCTATTTTTTTATCAAAAAATTATTTTTAAAAAGGCAATAATAGTGTTGGTTTATACAAATGTCAAACTGAAGTTTTAGGTATATATATTTTTTAGGAGTTTTATTGAGATGAGGCATTTTATAATTCCGGAATCTTTTATTAGCGGACTGTTGTCCTCATTTTGGATTAGGTGTTATTACACTACGTTTCGGCCAACTATACCTCTGGCCTTCGTCAGGTGGTTCATCGCGACCTCGGATAGGAATTTTTCGGTTTTTTATTTACTGCGACAATATTCGCTTGCTCAATGATAATTTTACGTTTATAATTGAACTAATACTCTTGGAAAAGGTATGAATACCCACATTATCTCCAGCTATGGATTAAATAGTGCATATTGTGCTATTTCAAAAAACTACGCGTGGACAAAAAAGAACGTATATCAAAAAATGATTGTTCTCCGTATTAAATGACCCAAAAAAGTTGATATGCTATAAAACAAAAATAACAAACAAACAAGCTTATAAATCCACTTCAAAGTTGGCTTGATTGTGTTGGACTAGATTAATTAGGCTGAGGGCCCAAAGGTATATATCACTCTAGATTTTGTTATTTTGTGATCTATACTTAGGATGGAAGAAATAAAATTGGCAAATGAATGCCAGTACTCCTCCGAACGTCATACTATTTTCTTCCAAGCACAGATGTTTCATATTTGTGAGAATTTACTTATAACATCACAAAACCATAATTGATTGCTGCGAATATTGTCACAGAAAATAAAAAGCTGAGTTGTAATTCGATGGATTTTGGGAAAAGCTAGGCAAAACTTGTGAATTAAGATTCAAATAACAAATTATTTAATGCAAGTAAATTTTGCTTGGGAAAATTTACGGAAAAATTCATGATTTTATTCCTAATTTAAAAAAAAAATTACGCTTATCGCTTCTACCGGTCATAAAAAACTGTTCTCGGTGATAATACCTCAATTTTAATGGGTATAGGATGAATATCCAGCATTAGATGTCATTTGAGGCTTCTGTAACTCAAAATGATTGATTTTAAGTCATAAATGCTGGCTGGTTAGCTCTTTAACAAAATGTTCTCTTCCCCCAAACGTCAGGCTATTACATTAGATTCTTTAGATTCTATAATGTCGGGGTCGGAGGGTATGCGTGTCGTACTTGTTTGTTTGTTTGTGTTTTATGGCATATCAACCATTTTAGGTCATTTAATGCCGAGAATAATAATTTTTGGTAAACGTTAGTTTTTGTACACACATAG
>JAYKTE010070649.1:0-14381 GCA_036873565.1 Xipholeptos notoides
TTGACCAATGACCCTAGAAATTGTACCTGCCTTAAAGTTTTATATCAAGACTGGTGGACTAGTTATCCTTTCTTTACCAAGCTAGTCTGATAGGTTAATTGGATTAATCACCAAAGATATGGTAGTTAGTACTAGTTTACATAGTACAGGAAGCATTAAAAGTTTTAATAAGACAAATTCAAATAAATTTCTTTTAATCTTAAGAAATTTTCGCAGAACTTACCTTCCCAATCCATCCGCACACTTAAATCCCAGAAATAATGGCATATTTCATGTCCAGTTATTCCCTAAAAATAAAATAAAGCCTCTAATGTATATTTCTATTGAAATTTTTTTCATTTTCAAGCCAAATTTCTCCATTAAAAAGAAATACTCTAGGGTTTTTCTTTCACGCATTGAATATATCTAATTTTTTTTGCTCTGAATTTCTCAAATTGAAACTTTTGTTGTCATCTTGTAGTTTCTTTTTTCCTCATAAACGAATTGCTGCAGCTCTTTTAATCCTAATTCACACTAAAAGCACAAAACAAATCGTCCTCGCCAGAACACTGGCATCTAATCTTATTCTCACAAGTCACCGTCTGATGCACCAGTGTCAAGATACCACCTCTATTTTCTTCCACCATAAAATTACCCTCAGTGAGGAGGGTAAGTTAGTTTCGTTTCTCGCCACATTCCCCGCTAATCTCACGATCACAAAGATGGCAGTCTGGCGGTGTGCATTTTTGCCTAGTGCTCCTTCATAAGGATGGGAGGGGAGGTCCTTCCACTTCTTCAGTGGATGTATCACCAGTGGATGGCTCGGAATCCTCTATGTCGTCCATCAGGCTCTCTGCCCTCTGAGGGCTTCACGCTGATGGAGCCTTCCTCCGATGTGTCGGTGCAGTGGCGAGGGAGCAGATCCTTTACGTGGTGTGGTACGCTGTCAACCAAAATTGATTGCGGGCTGGTGATTTTTGTCACCTCACCCTTGCCGAACTTTGTGGTGCATTGAGTTTGTGGCCTTTTTACCCACACACAATCTCCGACCTGAAGAATACTTAGCATTGACTAACATCAATACCCAGTATTAACTTATGGAATAAGAAAAATCTACTTCCATGAATTCAAACAAAAAAGGTTTGGTCCGCAATTCATTAAAAGCTCAAATAGGGAACTTTGACTGAATGATATGAATTATTAAGTCTCATCTCAAAACTTTGGAGAGAAAAGTGTTTAATATAGAAGAAAGATGAGAATGAATACCAATTTTTACATACACACACACATTTACATATAAAGATTAAATATGTATATCTAGGCAGCATTTTTTCATTCACACAAGTTTGATTGAAAACATCTACTGTCAACTTATTTTTTCTTTATTTTTTTCCAATTTTCTGGTAAATTCAATCAAACCTACGTAAATAAATAAGTGAATAAACCGTTTTGTTTTATAAATAAGGTTAGATAAATTTGTTTATTTGTTACAGATCTGTTTCATTCGTATTAGAAATTATCAGAATTTATCCAGAATCGAGCCCTCAAACCCAATCTTAGGAGACTAACCTCTTTATCGATCAAGCCATGAGGCTCAATTTATATTTCTAAACATTATAAGATAAGAATAGCCTTGCAATATCTATCCATCCCCAGGCCTAACCACAGCCAGTATCCACCCACATATTGGCTCACCTTGGGCACAATATCATTGAAACTGTAAGGTGTCTTTTGAGCTGGTTTTACTGTCCAGAAGACATTCAATCAGAACAAACATGGCTAGATTTTATCTGCTGGGAGTCATAAGCATAAGTTGGTCATTAAATGAAAATCTTTTTATTTCCATTATCTTACTTACTTTAACAGTATGAACTGCTTTCAATGGATCCAGAACCAAGCCATCTTCTTCAACTTCTCGCTTGTAGACTTTCATTTCTCCTTCTTCATGTAACATAATCCAATTATCTTCACCATCATCATTTTTATCTTCTAAAAATTTTAGATGTTCAGCAGTAATTTGATTTATCTACAAAAACCAAAAAAATCAAATTACAATTCATTGATATTTTTGAAAAATTATAAGAAATTTATTAATATATAATATAAATGAAGTTCTCTAAAAATAAGAAAATCATGCAATTTACAAGAATTTGTAGACATTTAAAAAATAAAAGGATATATTTACTAACATTAAATGACCATAAAAGTTGATGTACCATTAAACTAATCAAATCTAATTCATTCTTTTTTTCTTGTGTTGTATGCAAAAAAAACAACAACCAATTATGTATAAAATATACCCAAATAATGATGTGAAAGCATTTAAGAACCATACAAAATTGAATCCTCCATTATTCCCCAAAATGTGATTCGTAATTAAAAAAAAAACTAAAAAAAAAACTATTTTACTTAAAATGTCTTTTCTAGAAATAGGTTAGGTCATTTTTAAATCCCTTTTTCGAAATTAATGCTTTGATTTTGATCAAATTTCTATTATATACATAACTAATTCAATTCTCTTAGAAGCAAATTACTCTTTTCAAGGTGTTCTGAGTGAGAGAGCTCTTACAATTCTGGTTCACATTTAATAATATAAAGATTTATTTTAATCTTTGAAATTCTTTTTTATTTCAGGCCAATAATTGATGTTGATTTCTGATATTGATATGTGTGTACTAGGTCTGAGACCCACGTGATGGCTATGGGTATTCATAGGGCCAATTAGAGGATTGATCCAACTAAGTTTCCATTGATGGTGGGCAGTGGCATAGGAGATGTTTGCAGTCACCAAAATAGTAAACTCCCTTTCTTACTTCTTTTAAAGTTAAGTTTAGTACAATCAATAAAGGATTTATTATATTAGATATTTAGAATAGGTTTAGACCTAGATTTATATTTATAATATCTCAATCAGTGACCAATATTTTTAGAGATATCATTGGAAATATATTTTATATATTGTTGTCATTAAATATTTGGGGCTTAGAAATAGGTTTAGACATACAACTAAAATTTCTCATCTTATTTTTTTTAATACATGAAGCGAAAAGTTGGTAAAAAAAAACAGGGAGTAGATTTTAAGACTGTGAACTTCAGTTAAACAATTTTTAAAGACTAAAGATGTCCAGTGACTATCAAAAGGCCTTCCCTTCAGACAAAGCATTATTACCAGAAATAACAATTGTTTTTATCTATATTGTTATTTAAATTTAAATCTTTCAGTTTTCTGCTTGTATCACAAAATTCTTGCCAATCAAAATATTTTTTAAGATGTGAAAAAAATCATTTGTGAAATGAAGAAAAAAATGAAAAAAAAACAATGGTGTTTCTTACCTCATTATATAAACTATGATTCGGGGAAAGTGAAATTGCTGGAGGAGGTTGAGGTTTAACAGATGCAATAAGTTTCTGTGGATTAAAAAAAAACATTGGATTTTCTATTTTTTTAAAAATTTTTGGAGACTTTTCAAATATTGAAAACCTAACCACCTATACTTTAGTTTCATAAATATAATAATAAAATCTAACCTATGAATAGTGAAAAGTAATGCACACATATAAAAAAAATTGGATTTAATAAATAGTTCTTTTGACATTCATTAAACATCAATGTCATGAATTTGGATTTTTTATCTTTGACTAATTTCACTAAAGTTTTACATATAGATGCAAGGCATAAATCTAATTGAAATAGTTTTAAAGCATGTCAATTCTAAGCCATTTTTTGATGTATTTTGATATTATGTCAATGTTCAGTTTCCAGTATTGATTAGATAATCAACACAACGCTCGACAACTTGCTTGGTGCAAAAAGTGCATGAAATTGGATTTCAGTTCAGTAGTTCGGACCGACAAAATGAGAGCCAGTTTGGATGGTCCAGACCGTTGGGCAAGTGGTTGGGTTGCTGAAGGATTCAATGCTCCACTGCAGTTCAGATGACAGCAAGGTTGAGGTGGAGTGATGATTTGTGCAGGGATCATGAAAAATAAGTGCATTAGACCATTCAGAGTTACCGAGGGAGTTAAAATAAACTCAGTTCACTATTGCAAATTTTTAGAAGAAAATTTCCTAAGTTGACAAAAAAAGAAACCTGCTTCTCAACATAAGAAATTGATGTTTATGCCTGATAATGCACCTAGCCATGCATCTTCAGCCACTGCTGAGTGGTTAGCATGGAAAGGATTAAAAAGGTTGCATTATGAAGTGGACTGCTTGCTTTCCTGATTTAAATTGCATAGAAAACCTGTGGGATATCTTGAAAAGGTGGGTTTTTCATAATGATAAACAGTATACATCATAAGATAACTTATGGGAGACTATCATGAAGGCAGCAACATCCATTAAATCCACTGAAATTGAAAATTCAACATCATTGGTGGATGACAGGTTTCTTTCTCTGATGGAGAAGAAAGGAGGTTACATTTCCACGTGGAGAGCATCACATTGTTTCAAAACAGATATTTCTCAGTCGCTGGCCATCATAATCATGTTTTTTATAATAATTACACTGATTTCAATGCTTTATTGTGAGGTTATACCTGAAATAAATGTTTATATAATTGTTTGCATAATAATCTGGTTTACTTGAAAATTAATTTTTTGGATATTTTACTCCAAGTAACATTTTGGAATCGGAATTTTTTATAAGAATATTTGTATAACTAGTCCGGCAATATACCAAAGAAAACTTGCATAATAATTTGGTTCGCACTGTAGAGTCACATGTTTTTTTGCATTGAAAGATTGGAGAGGCACTTTGAGCCAGTAGATGCCTATGAAAAAACCTGGGCAACATAAGATTATGAAAAGCAATATATAATTTTCAGTAGATTCTAAACGCATCACTAAGATAGTGCATATTGAAAAAATTTAAATTCAAATTTCAATGATCAAGAAACTTTTTAATATATTTTGTAATAAAATGACTTACAATGAATAAGATGATCAAATATCAATTATCTTCAAACAATGAATCATGTCAATAGGCTTTGTCATATAAATAATGCCATAACATATCCAGAAAATTTTCTTTCACAGATGGCGAGCAAATATATATTATAAAAATATTTATTGAAAATATGTATATTTAGATAGTTAAAATACATTAGAAATGATATTTATGCATTATAAATCATATATATTATAAAAACTCATATATTAAAACTTGTTAGAAATGATATTTACTATTAGAACACATTAGAAATGATATTTAATATTAAAATGCATTAAAAATAATATCTATTTTTAACTGCTTAACATATTATCCACAAAAATTTTCATTCACATAGCTAGTAAATGTTTATTACAGGAATATTCATTGAAAATTTGTTTTAAATGGTTAAGGAACATATTCATAAACAGTTACCTATAACTTTGAATCTACAGCAGATATTCATTAATAATCTAAATTATATTTTTTTTAAAACAATTATAGATAGCAAAATAACAAAAAGAAAAAAAATGCATTCCAATAAAATTATGTATCACAATTTTAGATAAAGAGTAAAAGATATTAACTTCTTAAAATTATTTATTTATTCAAAATACTGACCCTTTCCTCTTCTTTCTCAAGTTTGTCAAGAGCAGCATCAACAGCATCAAAAAATTCATCTTCATTTATTGCACAATGAGGACCCTCCTGCAATTATTGAAGATATTTATTATTAAAAGCTAGCAATTGCACCCAGCATTTTCTAAATACTAAAAATACTGAATCATTTTGTAATGTAGGTTAATGCAATAGTGAACTTTTTCATCAAATACAAAATATTATTAAAAATATTATTAAAAAAATTACTTTAAAAATTTTAGAAAACAAAGAATATCAATTTTAGATTTTTATAACTTTTCTGGCTTAGAACATTTTAAACTTAACTAAAACCCCAAACAGTCTAAAAAATGAAATTGAAATGTGAAATATATTTTCTAAAGACATAAAACAGTTTCACTGATCTTATATTTTATAACTATTTTCTTCAATACATTTATGTCAAATTTTAATGGTTGGTTGTTTTTTATTTTATGGCATTTCAATCCATTTTAAAGTATTCAATGGTGAATCAAGTTGGTAATAGTAAAATTTGGCTTTGGTGAAATATTAAAGATGTTTTTTGTCTAAAAGTTGTATTGTATTTCAAAGCCTAGGATACAGATGCAGTTTTACCTCATGCCAAGGATACCTCTTTGGAAGACTTATCCTTTGCAGGGGTGCACTTAGCATATTTTAAAATCTCATCAAATGGGTGAGAATTAGATTAAAAATCTATCTCCTTGAAAAGAACAGACACAAGTTACTTTTATTTACAAAAATAAAGATACACATTATAAGTGGAATTAGCAAGTATTTAAAATTACATCTGCTATAAAAGATTATAACAAAACAATCAAAATTAGAAAAAACTTTATGCATTAAACTGAAATTTTCAGATTTTTGTATATTTGAAAATGTTTTTATTTTGTTTTTTTCTTGTTTGAAAATGCACTAACATTGTAACAATGTTTTCATTATTATCAACATGAAAATAGAGTAAGTAGGATTAACAAATTTAAAAATTAAAAAGAAACTGCTTGTATTTTGAAAAGCAATATAAATATTGAACCCACCTCATAATCTGGGCCGCCAAAGACAATTGGTTTCTGTCTATCCATTAAGATAGTTTTATAAGATTCTTCAACTTTTTTCCGTTTTTCTACTTCCTAAACAATAAAAATCAATTTTGATAAATTTTGATTATGACATGATCAAGAATGGGTGGTTAGTGGGAGTGTATTTAAAAGTGAAACCCTAGCATGGGTGTCTAAATTAAAAAATGATTTGATACATACGGTTCTTATTAAATGATGTCTTTATGGTAAAAATTAGCTACTAAAACAATTTGGAAAAAAATGGAGTTAATCTATCTCTTGTCTGGTGAAAATCAACATATCTGCTATATTTTCTTGTCATAACATGCTGTTCTATTTGTTAATTATTTTAAATTTTTTTAATTTTTAAGAATATAAATCTGACACTAAAATTTTAATTTTTTAAATTTCATTTTCTTAACTTTTGGGAATCCTTTTTCATATTTTGAAAAAGTAAAAGTTTTAAAAACAACTTACTGAAAGTAACATCTCAGAACAAGTTGGTTATCACATGGTCAAAAATGTTAAAAAAAAAAATGAACATAGTTCACAATTTTATTAAATGCTTTTTGTGGCTGTTTTTTTACAAAAAACAAATAAAAAAATGCAAAAAACACATAATATATAATTCCCAAAGTTAGGTTTTAAGGACTTTGGATAACGAAAATATGAAACTAACTTGCCATTGTATATGTAAAAATTATTATCATGGAGGTAGATCAAGAAGTAAAAGACCAGAAATCCTTTTTATATGGCTCACTTACTCGTTCTAGTCGTTTTTTCCAAGCATCTTCTCTCTGTGACATAATTTCAATGCAGTGAGACAGTGTAGCAATAATGCCAGCTGTTGTGGCTTTAAACGTATAGGCTTCTCCTTTGAAATCAGGAGCATGACCCCCATGCTGTTGAAGAATAGAAGCTGTAATAAAAAGAAAATAATTGATAAATATCTTGAAGACAAGAAAAAATTCAAAATAATTCTATTTTATTCAGCGATAGATCCTTTATAATAAATATGTAATCAATGTTCAAAACTTGATAATAAAAAAAATGTATTTTGTTTATCTTTCCTCAAAAAACTTTTTCATTGTTGTGTAACTTATGTATATCACTAATTCTTAACCAGAATGTGTGATATGAAAAAATATAGTTCTTTTTTTATCATTATTAATGGATTACATATGGATAATGAAAATTAAAGCAAAATGGATTATTTCTATTAATTTTTATTACATTTAATACAGTGCAAACCACAGATGGAGTACATTTACCATTTTTTATTTTCATTCTGTTCAAGTATATGACAAGTGTTCATCAGTGTTAGAAACATTGAAGTCACAATCCGTCATTATAAATAAATGCAAATTTGTCTGCATGTTTGTATCATCTTTATGAATTTGCACATTTTTGTTTTATTTTAATGAAACGTTTATAGTTATATAGCAAATTTATCAAGGTCACTATCACAGTTTGAATTTTTTCAGATATCTACTACTTAGTGAAAAATCAGTAAAAGATCCCATTAACTTTTTTTTTATTTTATTGTTTATAAAAAGGTTTTTTTCCACAACGGTTGGCCACTCTTTAAAGACATTGAGTTATTTACCAAGTTGTTTTAGAGTTGCAGAGGATTGAATTTTTAGTTTGAAAATATATGTAGCTATACATATATTTCCATTTTGGATATATTTTTAGATTCATTTACTATGATGCTGGTTAGTTGATGTAAATGGAACACACAATAATGTGTGACAATAAATATAAAATAAATGTGAAAATAAAATGATACCCTCACAAGTAAACAATATTAACACAAATAACATGCAAAAATGTTTCTAAAGTTTCGTTTTTTTTTCATATGTGTAAAGTATGTTTGACGAATGAAGAATGTAAAAGTAGTTTGTTAATCATTAATTCCATACATAGTAGATTATATAGAATTGAAGATTAAATTTCAATTATTAACTGTGGCTTAATATCAAATGTAATCAAACTATGTATATAATGTAATTTTGATGCTAATATTTTGCATAAATGTGCTTTTTTTTTTCAATTTTAAATATGCAAGTTTCATTTAATTAAAATTGATTGAAGTATTTTGATTTTTTGACTCATCTGAATTATTTCTGATAAACCATGGATTTGTTTTATAATTTTAGAATTAAATCTATTCTTTACAGAACAAATTTATTGATATTTGTCTAATATTTTATTAAAGAATTCAAAGAATTTTTTGTAAAAAACAAACTTAATAAACAGTACCCAAATAAACATTTTTCAAATGTTTTGAATTTAAAACTATTCGATTGTTCAGTTTTTAAACCCATTACACTATTTTTTAAAATAAGATTATTCTATATGCATTTTAGATAAGATGCTTAAACCTCTATAACAAATCTACTAAATAATTCAATGGAGAATTTTATTATTTTATCTTCCAATGAAAAGATATCTTTATGAGTTTAGATATTGGCAAGCAGTTATAGCAGAAGACAATGTGCAACTCATCACTAAAATTCAGGAGAAAGATGGAATCAAATTGCTGTTCCATTGACTAAGGATACCACATTTTTAACTTGAAGCTGCTAATAGTGGGGGGCTGGTTCTATTTATCAACATTTTTTAAATAGAATTTAATTAACTGATCAATTTAATAACACAAATGTGTATAATGTTTAATGCATGCTTAAAATTTTGAAAGGCCTTCACATTTTTTTTAATTAAAAAACAAAATCAATTTCTTTTCTATCAGTCCAATTTGTTGAATTTTATTTTTAAAAAAACATTTACCTGAGAAATATTTTTCTCTAATTTTTTTAAAAGTTTAAACTTTTTATAATAATGTTAGAATAATTACCCATATGTTTACTGTCATCATGTTGCATTAGCTAAATAGAATTTACATATCTTATCTTTCTAAATAATTTTCATTTTAAAAATTGTCCATTTAAATACACTGATGTGAAACAAGTCAAAACAAAAATGTTTATTTTTCAGTAATTTGGTATAAATTATATCAAACAAAATAATACGATAAAACTTTCACATTACTAAAATACATAGAAATGAGAGAAATTAATTTCTTTTTAAGAAAAAAAAAAATTTATTAAATATTACCTAAAATAGATAGTGAAACAAGTATTTGGACAGATGCAATAAGAATGTTTAATATTCAACAAATGTGAAAGTTTCATTTTATTATTTTGTTTGGTATCATTTGTACCAAATTGCTAGAAAATAAACATTTCTGTCTTGTCCAAAGACTTGTTTCACCTCACGATAAATGATTTCTCAAAAAATTTCCCATAATTTTTTTATACACTTTAGTGTACCTCTTTGGAAGAAATATATAAATCAATAAAATTCTAGATAATACATGTTAATTTTACACACAAAAAAGAAGAGCTAAATATGAAATTAACATTCACATTGAAATGTTAGGGAAGTAGAAATATTTCTCCATATATTAATGACATTACAATGAGCAGAATTTATAAATATACGATGAGTATTGTTGAAAAAGAAAAATTCCTTTATAAAAATGTATTCAAGTAAAAAATATTGCTGTTTTCACATTTAACAAGGGATTCAGGCAATTGTATGTTATTAAATGATTATTTAAAATTTATACTTCAGTATTAGTGAGAATCCAATTCCTTAAAAAATTTCATTTGATCTATATTAAAAAAATCATGAGTGTTAAACAATTAAAAATGAAATGAATAATAAAAATAACTAATTTAGTAAAACATATGGGGGAAAAAGACTTTAAACTGAATTTAGTAACAAATTTTTGGCAGCTTTATTGAAATAAACTATAACTTAATATTCTGATGTAATCAAGAAAATAATAGTAAAGCAAAAAAATAGTAATTCTAATGCTCTTTTTTTTCTTCTACAAAAACTTAATTTTATTTCTATTTTAAAATTCCAAGAAATCTGTCATTTTTAAATAAGTGTTGGTGTTATTTAAAAAATAAGCATGAATTTTATCATTATTAAAAACAAAATATCAAATATTTTTTAGATACATTAACAACATTTAAATTTTCAAAAAGAAAAAAAAACATTTTGACCCCAAAAATAAGTATTTTTAAATATATCTTTTAAGATTCAACACATTATTGATAAATAGAAACATTTACTGAAAAACATATAAAACATTATCAGTTTACAAGTCCCTGAATTTCTCAAAACTCCATTTTAAAAACACAGATGCAATCAGATTTAAGATATTTTTAAAAATAAAAACATGGCTAATTTTCGAAACACGTCATGTAATTTAAACTTTAAACATGCTTATTTAAACTTTAAACATGCTTACTGCTTAAATAATAGGTTTTTTTATAACTTATTTCTATTATCCAAATAGAGACTAAGCATGTTGATATTTCCTTGAAATCTAACCAAATAACAAAATATTAATCTATTGAAATAAGTGAATTAACTTCAATTAAAGTAATATCTTTAAAACTTTTTTCTAGATATTCTTCACTTTTTATTACCTTTAAGGTGAAATTGCTTCCACATTTCAGTATTTTTAGAGTTATTATATTTTGTAATTATATGCTCATCTTTTTAACTGAAGAAACACCAATTTGTACCAATCTTTAAATTTTTTTCCCTTAAAAAAACATTGCTTTTAAGCTATACTAAATTGTTTTATTGATTATATTGTTTTTTTAAGATACCAATCCCTTTATTTTCTGATTATTTCTATTACTATTTTTTTTCACTTCTGCCTTATATGTCATTTTTGGTATTTTTTTCATTCTTTGTTGAAATTTAATTTTTAGTTAGCTGTTCTTATAATTTCCCATTCTTAATTTTCATCACATTCAACTTTTAATAAATCTCATTATTTTCAAAACTAATCTTATTTTTAATTTGATAATTATGATAATTCTTCTCTCTTGCTCTCATTTTCATATTATTTTTTATCTAAAATATATGATCGAAAATAAAAAATATTAGAATTTTTAAAAATAAAAAAAGTAATTGCAGGACAATATGCAAAATTTTAAGCTCTTTTATTATCTTTTTTTTTTTTTTAGAATAAACAGCGTAATTATTTATCAGAAAAAATGATATTTCTAACAAAAATTCATACCATGAAAAGCTCTGAACTCCATTTTATCTTTTCAATTTCTAATTTTCAATATTAATTTTTCTAAAACCTAAGAAGCTTCGATTTTATTCAAACTTTCAATATTTAAAAATTATTTACACATAAAAAAAAATCAATGAACCAAATTTTTAATCATTAAAAGTGACACCCTATTCAAATTATTTGGGGGTAGCAAGTGAAATGACATGAAAAATATCTGTAAATGCATACCTATTTAGTAAGTTAATGGAGTCTTTGTTCAAATGTATATTCATCTATAGGAATGAAGGATTATTCGTGGTAAACATGTTACGATATATTATATACAGTGCTAAAACATTGTCATAAGTGCAATTATAAGTTTTGCCATCATTTTTGATGGAACAGATACACTAATACATACACTTTAAAAACTGATTTTGATAATGTATGAGAGGTGGGTGGAAAGTGATTCTTCAGATGTTAAAAAAAAGCAGTTGAGAAGAATATGTTAATAAAGAATTATGTGAACTCTTAATAAGTATTTCAGAGTTCACTTAAAGCAGATCTAAACACATGTAGGAGCAGATCTTAGATCTCAAAGTGAGATGGGGAGAGATAAGAGGTATGTAAAGCTAAGAAAATCAAAATAGTTTGCAAGGTAATACCAGTAGTAAAAAAGAAAAAGTAATTTGAGCGGTAAGAAACAAGAAAAGGTGAAAATAATTACAGGTTGTCCAAGCAAAGATATTGGGGAGACTAATTTTGTTATATGAGCAGTTAAAAGGGCATAGGCTTTGAAATGATGATATAGAAGCTTAATATTTACACCTGATCTGCAGAAAGGTGAATTGTCTTGACAGGTCTGACACTACAAAGCAACAGAGGAAACCTTTGATATCAGTCAGGCACAAATAAATAACAATGATATGTTAACAGATAAAAGGCTTTTAATTTTAATTTTTTCATAAATTTTATGATTTTTTGGTTTTTTTTTTTTTTAGATAAGACAGAATCATAAGGATAAGAGACCTTGTATGATTTTAGTTCATCTTTTGTTCTAGCAATTCTCATATTTTACAGTGATTCAACTAGTAAACCATAAGAAATGAAAAACAAATAAGATTTAAAAAAAAATTTAAACACTTATACATTGTCAGAATTTATGGGGAGTATTTTGATTTTGCACCAGGATGTGGAAATAACCTGATTAGTGTCTAGGGGCATAGTTAAACCACTGGGTAGATGCACCCTTAGTTTTTGGTAAGACAGGCATCTAGGAGAAGGAAAACTCTGAAGTAAAAATCTGGGGTCTATTCTTCATGTGGTCTGTGGCAATCACTTTCACCAACTTTGTGTTATCGGCAGTTCCAAAGTGTGGATGGTGCTACATAAGCCTTCCCCACTATAAACAAATCTCTGTGTAGGCCGTCTGATGACCATACATGGTTTGATGGCACTTTCTCAAGATTGACGGATGCCATCACCAATTTTGATTTTCATTATCAAAATTATTCAGGCTTCAATTCTCATCTTCATTATCATATTTACAATATTTTTACTGTATCCTTCATGGTTCTCGGGTATTACTTGAACTCAGAACCTTCATGTCAAACTTCTGTGGATTAAATAATGTCGCAGGCAATTCAACAATGATTTCCACAAAGGTTCTCAAGTTCAAGTAATACCTGAAGAAGAATGAAGGGCACATTGTCTACACATTAGTCCCATTGTTTTTGCCATTTGTTGATAATCACTTTTTTTTATTTGAGGCAGGTAATCTGTGTAGGGCATTTTGATGTTGGAAATATCATTATTTGTAGTGTTTTTTGCTTGTTGATTGGCTTTTTCATTTCTGGTTAGGCCGATTTAGCTAGGTATCCAGCATAGTATTATGTCTTTACTTTTAGAGAGTTTGTGTATTTGATTCAGGACTTGGGGGGTTAGAGATTCTGTCATTTTTAGGTTTTTCAGGGCTACTAAGGCAGCTGTGAATATGATAAATTAGCTGTGTTTGTTTTTGCTGGTGAGGTTGAGTGCTAAATTAAAGGCAGTTATTTCAGCACTATATAATGATGCCGAGTTAGTTAATCTCTTAAATAAATTTCCTTTTTGCAAGTTGGCTGCGCTCCCTACTTTGTTTTGGCTTTTGGAGACATCAGCATACATAGGAATGTGGTTAGGGTGATTGATTCTAATGTTTTGATATTCTTTATGGAATGTTAATGTTGGTTTTATCTTTGGAGAATTGGGACAAGTCTAGTAATATTTCTGGTTTTTTTCGTTTATGGTAGGATTTTGAAGGTTGTTGTTTTACAGATTGTGTTAATATTTATTTGTTGGGATAGTTCTTTGGTTCATAAATTGAAAGGTTTAATTGCCTTTGTTTTTTAAATAAGGTTTCAAGTTGTAAGTAAAAGATGCAGTTGTATGCAGTTTAATGGACTAGAGGCAATTTTGGTAATTGCATGTCAGAGAATGTTATTCCAATTCTTACATTAAAGTGTCTGTTCAGTAAGAAATGTTGGATAAATATTACTATTCTTTCTTGTAGTCCAAATTCTTTCAGGTCCCTCTAACACCGTATCTTCACATAGTATTGTAAGCTTTTTTCAATATCAAAGAATATTGCTACGAAGTATTCCTTTTTTTAAGAAGGTAAGTATAAGGTATAGTCCATCCAGAGCAGGG
>JAYKTE010070760.1:0-14380 GCA_036873565.1 Xipholeptos notoides
AAATGAAAGAGAGAAACAAAGAAGGGAAATGAAAGAGAGAAACAAAGAAGGGAAATGAAAGAGAGAAACAAAGAAGGAAAATGAAAAAAAAGAAGTAAAATACTGTAAAAAATAAATTCTTTTTGGAGGGTAATTATATTATAAAGTCTTTGAAATTTTTTTTTCTATTATGGAAATATTCTTTATCAGTGCAAAAGGGAAAATTATATTTGAGGAAAATTGTTTTTTTTCTTTTAATTTCTTTCCAAATAAAAACAAGATTTTAGAAAAAGAAAAACATTTTTTTTCTTAAAGACAAATGTACAAAATGTTTAAAAAAAATGAAAAACAATCCAATTTTTATAAAGTTCCAATAAAAAGAAAAAAAAACCTTTTTAAAAATATTTTTTTTACAATGCTAGGGAAATAGCTACAACAACAACAACAATAACACTAATAATAATAATTTTTGTGTTGGAAAATGAAGTGTATTGATATTAACACGATTGAACACAAAACCAGGTTAGGCACAAGGCCAATTCAATGCGTGGAAAGGAAGGGTAGTTCAATATGAATCTATCTTCTTTTTTTTTTCTGAGAGAGGGAAGGGGGGTTCTAATTAGCCGCAAAGTAAAAAATATACAAAATGAAATTAATAAAAATTTGTTAGGGAGAAGATTAGGGTTAAAGTCAAATTTCCTTTTTTTTTTGTTTCTTTATTGTGGAGAAAAAAAAAAAAAAAATGAAAAAAAGAGGAAGGAGAAAAAAAGAGAAAGAAGCCAAAGAAATAAGTTCTTTATTTTGGCTTCTTTCTCTTTTTTGCTCCTCCTCTTTTGTCATTTTCATGTTTTGTCCATATACATAAAACAAAACGGCATTATATGCAAATTTGGAAAATAAAAATACCTTTGTTATTATTTATTCTAATTTGCTTTTATTAGACATACATATGTATTAGATCATTTTGCCATTATCCTGTATAAAATATTTCAAATTAACAACCTTAGTTCTTCATTTTAAAACATAAATAGAATTAAACCCTTACAATAATAATAATATAAATGAAATAAATCAGTCCATTCATAACAAAATCTGTGTGGCCCAATGTACGGATAACATTTTGGATATTTGGCAATTGCATCTTTAAAGTTCAGTAAAGGAAAAAGGTAAAAAAAAAATAAAAAATCTATAGTCGATAATTAAACACATTTTTTTCTAAACTCCATTGAAGAGAAATTTTAAAAAGAAAAAGTTAAATATAAAAAACTTTTATCTCAAGTAGCCATTTACCCAAGCTTAAGCTGGATGGGTGTGGTCCAAATTACACAGGGAAACTGATTGACATGTGGTCAAGGAAGCCAGCCTGGTAGAAATATCTGTCCACAATGGTACCAGCCATCAGGAATATCCCAGACCCATAAAAGCTACTTGTCACATAGGATTCTGAAGTTAAACCCAAATTGAAAGGAAGGATTTTGGGGTTTTTTTCCCCCCGAATCCTTCAGATGGGGTATAATTTGTGTAGTGGATTTTTGGATTAATATCATCTTCATTATTATTTGTTTGTGTTTAAGAGCATATGAACCAGTTTAGATCATTTAATGCCGAGAACAATCATTTTTGGTAAACGTTATTGTCCACGCTTATATTTTAGAATAACACAAAATGCACTATCTAACTCATAGCTGGAGGGAATGTGGGGATTTATACCTTTCCCAAGGATATTAGTCCGAATATGAATACAAATGGAACAACTGGGATTCAAAATTGCGTAATATGATTCCGAAGTCAGACTGCCAATCCACTGGGTCAAATAGACTTCCCCTCTTTATTATTGTTGTTTATCTCCAATAGAAAAAACCAGAAAAAAACTAAATCGATAATAATTACAATATGATTAAAGATAATAAAAAAAAAAGAGAAAATAATAAGGTTGGAGATGAAACATTTGGTTTTGAAATCCCCCAAATTCACACATGAATGTCCTTCAAGATCAGTTGCACAGCAGATAAAGGGTTTTTTACAGTTAGCATTATCTGCAAAAAAAGAGTTTCAATCCCATCCAGAATACATTTCAAGAATACTCGGAAAGAGGACGGTATATCTCTGGAGAATGAATAAATGGTTAAGTTTAGTGTGACATTAAGGACGAAGGCTTAATTAGTTGAAACACTGTAAAGGTATTAATATCAAAGATGAGGACAATAGACAATTGTTGGAAAATTCAAAACATTGTTTAATTTTATTTGTTAAATACTGAACATTTATGTTTTTTTTTCTAAATAAAAAATATTTGACTTCTTAAAAGTTTTGAAATAAAAAATTAAACTGTGCTTGAACCCCAAATTATTTTGTTCTATCTATCTTTCTCTATATATGTATGTATGTATGTATGTATGTATCTTAGATAAATCTGTATATATATATAAAAGGGAAAATGTGCCCAAGTAAGAACAGGACCTGTCTTTATCAAGCTCCTCAGCCAATTTTTGGTTTACAGACTTGAAATTTGATATATAGAGTACTTCAGACTTTATGAAAGCTTTCTCGTCAGTTTTGAGCTACTAAGGGGTCGAAGTGGAAAGATTGAACAGTTAGTCTCTACCAAATTACTGACAATTTTGAGTCTAAAGTCTTTAAAATTTGATAAATTTTTTGAGGGAAATTATCAAATAAAATATTTACCAAGATGTTTTTAACTAAAAAGTAATTTGTGTATCTAATTTTTGCATTATTGACTGTACCTTGCTTTTTAAACAAATTATTAAGCCTCATTTCAAAGATTCCAAAACACAATAAAAATAAAAAATTCTATTTTTGACAATTGTCAAAAATAAAATTTATTCAAATTTCTAAACTAAAAATAAAATTCCAAAGTAAAGAATTTTAGAAATTCGCCTTCCAAAATTAAATGAACCATTTCAAGCAAGTTCAGAAAAAAAAAAATGGGTAGGGGTTCATTTTTGCCAATATTTTGTTTTTATACATCTTAAAATTATGAAAATTAAAAAAAAAAAAAAACAAGAAAAAAAATTGGGGGAGGGTAATTTTTTTTTTTTTCTTTTAATAATTTTAGTTGGGAGATTGTCATTTTTTTTTAAATACCTTTAGTTTTAGGAAAATTATGATGATTAAAAAAAGTTTAATCTTATTGTTGTTGTTACATTCCTTTTCCTAGCAGACCCTTTCTTTCTTTCTTTCTTTCTTGAATTAAAAAGAAAAAGGAAACTCCAAAAAGAATTTGAATTTCATTTTTCTTTTTTTCATGATTTTATCTAGCACTTCATTTAATTTTTTAAGGGGACATTTTTTCTATTTTTTTAAATTTTATTTTGCTTAAAAAAATTTAAATTAATGTGTGTGTAATTGGCACTAGTTTTTTTTTGTATTTTTATTTTAGAGATTAAAAAAAAATGTTAGGAATTTTAAAGATTCAATTTTTTATGTATTGAACATCTTAAATTAAAAGAGAAAAAAGTCCTAAACATTGTTTTTTTAAATAATTAAAAACTCCAGATGACAAAAAAAATTTTTTTTATTTTTTAAATTTTATTTGATTGTGTTTAGTTTGAAAAGTAAATCCAATTAAGCGTAAATTTAACTCATTAAGCAAAAATTAAAAACTCCCTTTATTTGACTTTACCCTCTCGGATCCCGCTCTGATGTGACCATACTTGAAATTGAAACTTTTTTCATCTAAAGCATGACACACTAAGAAATCTTTTAACTGAATCTTAAAAATAATTGTTTTGAACAAATAACACATTAAAAATTTTTGCTGGTGAATAGATTTTGTTACATTGTTCTTGTTGATTTTAAATTATTATTTCAATTAATTTTGGTTCGGTTTTTATTATCTACATAAACAAAATAACCACCATCAAAAAGCATTAGAAAAAGTTGATGATAAAAAACTTAATAGCATGAAAACTTTTTGTCGGCAAAAATTTTAAAAGTGATATTCATTCAGAAATGGACCTGAATACTCCTAAAAAAAATTTATTAACATGAGTATAAAGTTGGCAATGGTGACTAGATTGACCAGAAAATTAAATTATCTAGCCTTCCCATTTTGCAGCGAAAATGAGGGTTTCTTAGGTGGAAAACTATTTACCAATAACCTATGGTGTCTTTAATACCTGAATTGAAATTGCTCCACACACATGCAATCCGTCTACAGGCCTGTTTCATCATTCACAGCTCATCAGGATGGCTACGCAAACAACAAGTCTTCCTCTAGTCAGGGACAAACATGCACCGAATTAACATCAGTCCATCATCCTAACCACTGGCCTAATTGGTCGACCTGCCAAAAGCTCGGTCTTTTCTGCTATACTTATTTATATGACCACACAGGTGAGAAACTGACGGTGGTTAGAGGCTGTTGACTCCATGTCTACAGTTATCTACTACACATGCTCTATTTCTGATATTGAACACTATAAATGTAGGCAAAATTTTCTCGACAGAATATATAACAGTCAGGTGATATGCTACTGGTACCATGTAACCCAGTACTACTTGCTACGTGGTTGGGTCACTGGCAACTGACCTGGTTTCCCCCACCAGCTTTGTCTGGTGAGAAGAGTGGCTAGTCTCCCACCCAGAAAGATAAAAAAAAAACAATACCTTTCAAAAGGCAGATGAACCTCTCTGGGGTCAACAGCCAACCAGCTGTTTTATGATGAGGCTCCCCAGCTTAATAAAAAGCAACTCATCTAGGACAAAGAAGAGTCTGATATAAAATTATATGAATAAAAATAAAAAAGCCAGCCCCCACTCGTGTCTGAGTATTGGGTACATGTTGTCTCATCTCTATTTTCATTGATACATAGAGAAAGGTGACTTTATAGGGTGGCTTTACAAGATCAGAAGGCCTGATGAACCCACCTTTAGGTCAAAGCCATTAAGCAACTGAGGGCTGCTGCTTTTAGTATCTAGCATTTTTTACACCGATTCTTCCTGACCAACAGATTCCTAAAAGTGTAGATGAACCTAAACAAGGCTTCACTTCAACCCCAAAACAAATCATTGTGTAAGGGTTCTCTGACAATCTAAATTAATATCTATCTAGTCAGTTCCATAATAGCCTCAATTGTGTATACATTAAGTTAGGCCATTTTAGGGACACAACCGAGCATTGTGATGAACATCGTACAACCGAGCATTGTGATATCGTATAAGATATCAAATGGGAATAAAAAAGAAAAAAAAGAAACCCATCAAATTGCAATAATTATTCAATGTATGAGAAAATCAAAAAGAAATAGCCAGCCAGTAGATCCTGCTCCAAGGATCAATGCATTCACTTGAATTAACTTTAATAGAGTTTGGCAGAACAGATATATCACCAATGCTTTAAACACCATTGAAAATAAATTGTCAGAACAGCTTATATCTGCATGTATGTGTGTATATATTGGCACTGTCCAAATTTACATAGTAGGCAGAAGTCCAAGTATGTCTGCTGTATTGCAAAGTAGAATGCTCAAAATTTATAAATAAATAATGATGAAACACACCGGTGCTGATTCCCAGGGTCATAGTAAAAAATATATACATACATACATATACAAATATATTAAAACTAGAGCAAAGTCTTTCTAGATTGATCCCTTCCAATCTCCTATCATTGTGTAGCTGTTGCTTGATGTAATGCCATACGTTTTCTATAGGAGTTAAAATTTTTTTAATCTTTTTGCTTTATAGATATATAATTATTTTTCTTGTGTCTTGAACAGCTTTTTTTCCAGGCGACTTCAAGTTATGTCACTAATTTTTTATATATATATATATATATATACTGAAATGATAGACTTATTTCATGATAAGGATTAGGAATGGAGTTTTGGACTGGCTTGGAACTGATTCCATAATTCCTTATAGGTTAAATGGATTTGGATTTCAAACAAATTGCTTTCGGAACTTTGTTCCTGAACAGATTAAGTTCGAGAACCAAGGTATTACTGTATATATATATATATATATATACACACATGTATATTTAGGCCACATATCTATGCTGGAATTATAGTAAGGAAATTTATTTTGTACATTTAAATGGACTGATAAGTCATCTGCACTCTCAAACCGCATTCATGAATATAAAAGAAAACTTTAGAGGCAAAAATTTGTAAATAGGGAAGGGGTGGGAGATATATATTTTTTCCGAGTAAGTGTCTTTTTCCCTCAAAAGTTGATGATCACACACACACATATATATATATATATATATATATACACACATACACCCACCCATGCAGGTGTATTGATTTTATTTTTACTTGTATTCGCTAGCATAGATTTATGAAAAGACAAAAGAACCCATGGATCTTTAATCCAGAAGTTTAGGCTGATGTACTCTACAGCCATCTTTAGGTGATTCTGGTTGAACTTGGGAACCTTTGTGTCATAATTGGGAACCTTCATAAAACATTACACTAAACCTTTTATTCAATTAATGAGAGAAGACTGTTTTAATTCATTTAATCACAACCAAGTATAAGTGTCAAGTTTTGTAATCTATTTCTAGTTATTACTGCTTTTAGGTGGGATTGAAACCTCAGGATAATTTTCATTAGAAAAATGTTCCATGAAGGATTTTTTTTGCCATCTAGAGTGATCAAGAAGTATGTTAAACAAACCAAATAATTAAAGTAAAAAAGGAGAAAAAAAAAGTTCATTCCTTTTCAAAATATGAGAAAGTTTAGATAATAAAAACACTTGAGATTCCAATGAATAATGATATTTATAAAATTATGTTTTAAGTAGATATTTCTATGCTTTTTACTCAACATTAACTAATTTATTAGCAGTACAAGTTATTCGGAATTCTACTCCCATCTTATCAAAATTTCGGCTAATGTACCCTTTTTCCAGGATGGATGGCATAGTGGTCCTATTAGTTGTTTTATAGTAGTTCTAAGTGACATTCATGTGGAGGTAGTAGGTTCAATCATGACTGCAAGCAAAAATAACTTAAAGAATACCTAATATAGATTGACACAATACCTGATGATGCTTATAGAATATGGACAGTCTACCCTTGTAGAGTAAATAAAGAGAAGGCTGAAGAGATGAATGTTTTAAAGTTTAAATTATACCTGAGGAAAGCTGAAGGGTTAAAACGTGAAAAATATAGCTAAAGTAGAAGTCTGAATAACATGAATAAAGATAATCAAAACTCATCTAATAAATTCAGATAATATCAGCTGTGAAGATAACACTAAAGCTGAGAGTAGAAGTCTGAATCACTTGAATAAAGATAATCAAGATGCATTTCAAATTCAGACAATCTTGAAGATAACGCTGAAAATGAGAGTAGAAAGTCAAAGTAACTTGAAAAAAGATAATAAAGACATCTCAAACTTTTAGATAATCACTAAGTATATATGTTAAATTCTACTTATATTTGAAATCAAACAGTCTCAAACATAGTTCATTTTGAGACAAAAAGAACTTGGGATTTCTTTAGTCTTTCGGTTTAAATAAATAAACTCTAATGTGCATAGTTACTGTTTTAACTGGTTGACAATTGAACAAGAAGAGCAATAGCTAGTCAAAAACTATTGCTATTTAAAAAAATTTTTCATTAGTTATTAACATGTCTTACTATCTTTTAATACACTGACCAAATTTTTTTTAATCAATTGAATAAGAATAGCTATTTGAAATATTTTGCTATTTTAAATCAACTATTCATTGGAATTGTAAGTTCTTATCTTTCGATAGCTTCACCTATCGAATCAAGTCTTTTTACTTAGTTAGCAAGTGAACAAGTGCAACAATAACCATGAAAAATATTTGGAATAATTATTCTTTGGAATCATGTTTTTTTTTACCTTTAAATATGGAATCAAGTCTTTTTACACACAAAAAGTAAAATTTAGTTTAGATTTGAGAAATCTTTTTAATCAAATATGAAAATGTCTTTAAAAATTAAGACTAAACACAAAAAGAGAAAGAATTCTACTAATTAGTAAAACATTAGTAAAACTATAAAAAAAAAAAAAAAATTTTTAATGAAAAATTATTAATAAAGTAGATTTAAAAAAAAAAGATATTTTACATCTAATTAAAAATATAAATTAAGTTTAGAAAAATATTTTTAAAATTTGGTTTCAGTAGAAGTATGGTTGATTTTATCTTGTTGAGATTCTTTTTAAATTCTTTTTAATGATTAAATATTTTCTTCTGGTTGCTTAGCAACAATGATTTGGCTTTTAAAAAGAAAGAAAGAAAGAAAAAAATGGCTTTTAGGTTTTGTTTTCAGAGTTACTTTTAGAAGAAAAAAAAAGAAGCCCAATTTAGGAAGGAAGAGAGATCCAAATTTAGTATTTCTGTCTGTTTTTTTTTTGGGGGGTGGTCCCCTCCCCACCGTTTTTTTTTTCTCTCTCGTTTAGAAGAATAAAATTAAAATCAAATTTAAAAAGAAAAAAAAATGATTCTTTTTCTTTCTTTAGCGGAAATAACTGAACCAGTTTTGATTTGGTTGGTAACTGTAAAAGAAAAGAAAAAAATATATATAAAGAAAAAAACAAGAAAATAAAACATCAACTGAATTGCCAAGAACGAATAACTTAACATCCACCTGATGCCAAACTGTTTTTCTGTTAATCTCCTGCTGCTAGATTAGGCACGGTGCGATCCCAAGCAGACAATTAGTTAACAGCGTGTCCGGGAGAGACACAAACTGCTTAAACACTGTTAAAGTTCCTCCTCTTGCTCAACATATTTATTAACCACTTCCTGGATTTTTCGTACACAATCTGCGCTAACATTGAGCAGATCGAACATAAACTTATTATTCTTTACAGAATAATTTGTATCGGCAGCTGCCAAGTCCACAATGGTCTGTGTGAGCTGTCGGTTCCGAGACGCATTGATAGCCCGCATCATGCTCGTAAGAATTTTCACCTGGTATCCATTATCAGCAAAGCATTCGAGCTCTTCGGCCGTGAACTCCTCTTCCGAAGATGTATGCTCTGATCCGCTATGGCTCTCTTTGGGATCTTTTATTGAAGAGTTCATCAGGGGAGAAGACTCTGGAGTAAATCGTGTATTCTGACTTTCTGGATGGTCCGACTCATCACTATCAAAGAGCTTTTTGTCGGACTCAGCATTCAGGTTAGAGTTTGGGTCATCGGTTGAGCAGCAAGAATCAGAGACGGAGCCACTCTTTGCCTCTTTGAGATTATTGTTAATATTGGCGCTGTTAGTCTGACACTTCAACGAGTCCGAACCTTTCGAGGTCTTGTTCTCGTTGTTTCCGGATGAATCTCGAGATTTTTCATGTTTTTCTTTACGCGACTCTTTACTTTTACTCTTTTCTGAACTATCCTTTGTTTTCGAGTCCCGTTCCTTGTCCTTGGAACGATTTTCTTTGGACGATTTCAAGTCTTTTGATGAAGATGACTTGTTACTCTCTTTCTTTTCTGTTTTTCGTTCCTTAGGCACTGGTACTTCCGAAGGTGCAGAGCTTTCCTGGGTTGGCTCCAGAGTCTTCAATTCTTTTTCCTTCTCCTCCTTGACATGTTTGCTTTCCTTTATCTCTTTCGGAGATTTGACATTCTCTTTAGGCGATTTAGTATCCTTACTGTCTTTGGAGGATTTTGAAGAAGAGGTGGCAGAGGAGGAGGAAGGAGATTTACTTTTGGGTGATTTAGTCTCTTTCGAGTCCTTGGAAGAATTCTTACTGGCGTCTTTACCCTCTTTCGTTCCTTTACCTTCTTTGTTGGAACGGCTCTCTTTTGGTTTATTACTACCATCTTTCGACTCTTTTGACTTAGACTCTTTGGAGCTTTTTTCGTCTTTGGAAACCTTATTTTTATCTTTAATGTCTTTCTTAATCTTCTCTTTGGATTCTTGGCTTGTCTTGGAGTCTTTGGACTTTAGCACCTTATTGTCTTCTTTCTTACCATCTTTCAACTTATGTTCCTTAGACTCCTTTGATTTCTTACTGTCCCTGGAGGCTTCCTTTCCTTCTTTTTTCAACTTACTGTCTTTTTTACTGTCCTTATCTTTGTCTTTACTGCTATTACTACTACTACCACCACCACTGCTGCCGCTACTTCCCCCACTGCTACTGTTCTCTTTCTTCTCCTCCTTACTCTCTTTTTTCTCCTCTTTCACAGCTTTGGTCTTCTTAGAGTCTGTGTCGTTATTGCCATCGTTGCCGCTTGTTGATGGCTTACGTTTCTCACTCGTGCTGCCACCATCATTCTTGCTACTTTTTGAACTTGGCTTATGTGATGATGACAGGGAGGATGTTTTACTTGCCGTCTTGCTCGCAGATGAATCCTTGTGACCATCTGGTGATATGCTAGACAACTGGCTGCCGCACGAATTAAAAATATCTTCCTCGTCCATGGGTTCATCCTCGGCTTCCATGCCCTCATCGTCATCATCGCTGTAGGCTAACGCCTGGACCTTGAACGGCTTAGCAGAAGATGATGACGTGTCCATGTTGACAGGGGAGCTGGCGTTACTCAAATCACTCATATCACTGAAGCTGTCGTACTTATCGTCTTTTTCTTTTGCTTGATGCATTTTGAAACTATCATCCTTATTTCCAATAATGGCATGTGGCGTCGTCGATGAAGAAGAAGAAGTGGTCTTCTTCTCGGATTTGCTCTTTTCTTTATCTCCTTTGCCAGAATGAGATTTAGACTTATGTTTCTTGTCCTTTTCTTTATTCTTGTGTTTTTCCCGGTGCTTGTCCTTGTGCTTTTCCTTCACTTGCTCTTTGCCCTCATTCGGTTTATCGCTAACTTTACAACCAGACAGGTTGATGTTCAGTTTTATCTTTTTGCGTTCGCCCTCCTCCACCGTCGACGATGACTCCAATGGTCGCTTTGAAGATTCTCTCGGGGACATCTTGTCCTTACAACTCGATTTTGGTTCTTTTGATGCAATGCTTCCACTAGACGATACCATTTTCGGTTTAGATTTGCTCTAAAAACGAAGACAAAATCAAAAGGAAAAAAAATTAATATGTCTAAATGGATAAAAAAAAATCATAATTAACAAAAATCAAATCTCAGCTGAGAAATTCATACAAATAAAGACACATTGTGTCTATAAGAATAAAAATAAAGAATAAAAGCCTAAATAATGAAAATAGTATAAATTATCAGGTCTAGCAACAGAAATTCACACAAAGAAATAATGTGTATATAAGCGAGATGAGAAGAAAAGTCTGAATAATTTAAATATTAATCCTGAAGCTTTATCTCACACATTCAGATAATTAAAATGTTTTCTATATGAACAAAAGAGGAGAAAAAACTGAATAATCTAAATACTAATAATCAAGCTTGATCACAAAAAAATTAGAATTGTGTACATAATAAATGAGAATAATCTGTATAATTTAAATAATAATTATCAAGCCTCACTTTAAAAACTAAGACAAGTCAAATCAATTAATTAAATACCTTGATTGTTCCATTAGATTTTGATCTCTTTACATCTGGTCGTAACGGAGTCAATGAAAAATATTCAGGGCCAGGTAAAGAAGGCACCTAAAGAAGAGAGAAAAAAAAAAAAATGAATCCAGGAAATACAAAGAAATTCCACTTTAAAACTGTATTGATGTGTATATGTGTGTTGAGCAGAAGACCTCTCCTTACCCATTCGGGTTTGGATCAGTCTTCCTGTTGTTTACAGAGTTTTTACAATCTTAAGTATTCGGAGACACATAGTCCTCACCTTCATGGGTAATTCTATTCAGGGACGTTTTTAGCACGTCTGGTCAGTTGGGCTGGGTAGTGGGAGGGGGCATGTTGTTTAGTTCAAATTCCTTGAATGGATTCAACTTCTCATGCCACGAACCGCTGACCAGTCTGGTACGGTACATGGTATTCCAAAGTGAACACCCATCTAAGTACTGAACAGGCTCTACATTGCTTATCTTCGGTGATCAGATGGGAACTGGTGTCTCCATTGTGAATTAATCATACTGTATTGATGTGTATATACATGTTGTGCAGAAAGAAAGATTTAGACAATTTCAGTGTACATATTTTTAATTGAGATCTTCTTAACTAACAATTTTTTAAAAATTTAAATGAGAAAAAAAAAAAAAACGTATTTTTTAAAAATATCCCAAATATCTATATCTAGACATTAGTCTGTATGTTGGTCACAAATAATTATCATCACAAACAGTAATTAGAGAGGTACCAATTACCTCCCTTTCATGAGATAAAACTTTTTTTTAAGTGGAAAAATTAAAAAAAACAAAAAAACATGGTTGTTTTAAAGCCTCTATGTCTATTTTATCTTACATTTTCAAAAAACTAAATTTGTTAAGAGGATTTATTATGGTGTAAGTTTGAAACAAAATACATTTAAAAAAAAAAAAGCAATTATTATTGGAATTTCCACAGGTTCTGTTAGTAATTCTAAATATTCAGGCAGTGAAGGTGAAGCAGTAGTAAAAGCTTCGGCTATGGAATCGCATTATACAAGTTTAAATCCCAGTCAAAACTATTACATTCACTTTTAACTGCCTTGGGCAGATGAAGATCGTTAACTGTGGGGAGTAACTTGTCTAGGTATAAGGATAATACCAATAGATGAGGCCCATCAACTCAATGAGAGTAACTCATCTAGGTTAAGAGCAACACAGATTCCAAAAAGCTCAGGAATATGAAAGAGCATGTAAAACTGGCCTTATGCCTAAGTTGATCTGGTGCTCAACAAAGATCTTATACCAAATATCATGAAAAAAGGGGGAGATAGAACAAAAGAACTTACAGCTCCAGCCTTCAATAACTTCTCCTTGAATTCTTCAGTTGGGTTTTGAAATGTTAATTTTTCACATCTAGAATTAAAAACAGGTGGGGAACCCAAACCCTGCAGGAAAAGATCATACTCAAAACGGATTTTTTTAGGTTCCTCTTTGTTCTTAAAATAAAGCTCTACTGGCAAGACAAACCCGGCATAGCCAGATTCACACACTTGATAAGGGGCGTCTTTCACAACTGAAAATATAAAATAAAAACATTAACAATTCATATTCATGTATAAACACATAAATAGATAAATACGCAGATGGCAAAAAGAAAGTCCGCACTTTTCATTTTTTCACAAACCTGAAATTTAAGCTAAATTAAATGTAACTGTTTGAACAACCTATACCTCATTCGATTTCCTTCTATTTCTCTATAATTTTACCTGTACATATTTCAATTTTAGTTGAAGAATCCTAGTGTTCACGTAAAAGGTAAAAAATTAACTTCAAACCGAGAAGGCAAAAAGAAAGTCTGCACAATGGAAAATTGTTATTTAAAACATTAATGCAACACAAATTCAACAGGAACACAATGAACTATTTAATATTTAGTAGCATAACCCTTCTGCAATTTGAAAGCCTGCAATTTTTTGGGAATTCCTTTAATTCGTCAGTGGCAATACTCTGGTCATAGGGCAACCCACTTCTCTTCAATTTCTGCCCAAAGTTCTTCCAAATTTGAATTTTTATCATTGTGTAGCTGTTGCTTGATGTAATGCCATACGTTTTCTATAGGAGTTAAATAAAATTTTATCTTTTTGCTTTATAGATATATAATTATTTTTCTTAATAAAATAGCTTTTTTTCCAGGCGACTTCAAGTTATGTCACTAATTTTATATATATAGATCGATCCATATGCACACTAGACACAGAAAAGGAAGAACTCACAACTTCCTCAGGGATCAGGAAGAAATTAATTTTATTTTGACCGAAACAACACTAGCAGCCTCCATGAACTGTTATGTTCTTTAAAATGAAGAAATTTTTTCAAAGAACCTTCTTTTTAGCCATTATATGGCTTATTATTGAATTGACGTTACAGTGTGTATCTCTTAGCAACTACACCTGAAAAAGGCTGGAGATTTTCTAGCAGCCAAAACATAGTGAACAATGAAGAGAGGAACAACAGTCCGAAAACTGAAAACAGTTTGATTTGTTGCCATTTAATTAAGAAAGTGAAATAATAAGATATAAATCAATAAAACTTTTTACCTCTTCGTGGTCTTGGAAAACTTTCATGCAAATAAAAAATAACTTTTTCAACAAAATGATAGATGGGACTTCCTTCTTGTCCACGGACAAAAATCGTCCAGTCGTGTGTAAATCCTTCCGAAGTTTGTTTGCTTCGTAGGGTGGCCTTATGGCCAATCTCAACCTTCACCTGGACAAGATGTGGCTGCAGAAAAACGAAAAACAACAAAAAATTCATTAGATATAATTTAAAAAAAAATAAATTAAAAGATAGAATTTATTTTTTATCAAGAAGCCTCATTTCAATGATTCTGAGAAAGGAAAAAAGAAAAAAATTTTTTGAGGGACTAACATTTGAGTCAAATTTTACCCCCCCCCCCGCCCATCGCCCAGTTAACTAACCCTTTGGACC
>JAYKTE010070871.1:0-14376 GCA_036873565.1 Xipholeptos notoides
AAATTTAACCCCTCATAACTTCAAACGACTGATAAAATGTATAAAACTAATAATTTTCAATTTTCTTTTTTGCTAATAATATTCAGGAAATACTTTTTTTAATAGAAAAGTAAAACTTTATTTAATAAAACCTTATAGAATTAAAGTTATAAAAAGTAATGCAAAAAGTCAAAGGCACTTGCCTCACGCACACCACACGCGTTTAACGGTCAGGCCGCAGCAGAGCACGCAGCAGCCACGGATAATTATCCTGTGTTTTTGCCTGGGAATATGAACCGCTCGTTGTGGCAGGTTCGGATGAGGCAGAAAATTATGAGCACAAAAGACAGCTGAGATGCGGGTCGATACCGGTGAGCAGAATTCAATTAACGATCTAGCTACACCGGCCGCCGTAAATCGCAACTAACCAGCTTCGGTTTGGAGGCTGCTGCCGACCGGGCCGTTTTATAGCTTAAGAGAAACAGCCTATCCCCACTCCTCAAGCTCCATATATTCTTCCCAAAATCCTCACTCTTGTTGGCTTGTTCCCCGCCGACACAGACGTCACAAACGTAAGTTACATGTTTCCATATTTTTAATAAAATGATTGACAAGGCAAAAAATGTGGTCTAAAATTAAACGATGTACAAGATTTAACGAAACACCGTTAAGAAATTTCTCGCCTCAGTCTCCTGAAGAGTTTCTTCCGCCATTTTCAAAACATGAACTTGTTCAATCTTGAAATTTTTCCGACTTGCTTTGCTCGTTTCTTCTCCTTAGTAACCAATATTGACAAATCTCCATAACTCAGTAAGTACATTCATTTTTATTTCTATAATCATCATTAAAAATAAAAGATGCGATGTTTAATTGTAAATTATTTTTTATTTTTAAATTAATTTTTAAGAAATCAATAGTGAGTGGAGTGAATTAAATTAATTGATTAATGAAAAAAAAAAATTAAAGTGGTTAATTATTTTTTGCTATATTTTGAAAATTAAAAAAAAAATCTCTTTTTTGAATTTCTTTCCTAATTACTTTCAATTCTTATAGATGCAATTTTTTATTTTTTAATTAATAAATTTAATGTATTTTTTAAATTAATGAATTACTTGTAAATAAATAAATATCGCATCCATCATCATCACATTTTGGCCAATTTTACGATAGATATCGACCAGAAACTTCATTTCTAGCTTGTTTTGTTAGTGTTTTTTCGCCGGCGCCGCTGTTTCGGGGGTGATTTTGTTGAGCAGATATACAGAAATTGCACAAGAACAACAATATAATAATAATAATACCGGAAGTTAGCAGAGTGGGTGAAAGATGGCAGGGGGTGCGAATTGGACGAAGAAGGGGTAAAAACCCAAGAAGATGTTGTTGCACCATACAGTCTTTGGCTGGAATGGCGCGGACGAAGCCTGCTAGAGCTCATGAGACTTACTTGCTCTTGCTGTCACTCTGCCTCCAGTAAGACCCATTGGTTGCTGGGTGCGCAAGCGCCTGGTGATTGGTGTGAGATCTCTTATTATTATTACCAAATGGGATCTCACACGCACACACCACCAATAATCACAATACTGGTGATTGGTGTGAGATCCCATAATAACAGCATATAACATAAAACACTAACACTAGTAATAATTCTATAAGTTAAGTAGATATACAGAAATTGAATAAAGTTAATAAAATATACACTAATTAGAAATGGTTAAATTATAGAAAAAATTAAATGTTATATTTTTATTGAAATATTGAAGTAATTAAAAAAATATTGCAAAAAAGAAATTATTGTTATTGTTATCATCATCAAAAACGTTTTTGTTTACTGATTTAATTGGCAAAAATTAGCAACAGAACACCGAGAGCACTCTAATTTGTTTTTTTATGGGGTTTCAGGTGTGCTACAATATGATATTTAAATTCATCGCAAATTTTCCATTTTGATATTAATTTGGTTTCTTGCAGTTATGCACATGCATGACACTCATTTAGCGGCCATTAAAATGCACAAATTTATGTCACAATTTATTTACATGCACTTGAATATAATCCAACAATGAGGTGAAGATAACAATAATAAGAATGAGGACAGTAGTCTGAAAAATAGTTGTACAAATTATCGAGCCTCATCCCAAGGATTCTGAAGATAACAATTACAAGAATGAAGACAGCAGTCTGAAAAATAGTTGTACAAATTATCAAGCCTCATCCCAAGGATTCTGAAAAACTAGTGTTGGGATAATTCCTAAATTTTGTCCGATTCTGATACCAATACCGATTTCAGGAAAATGTTGATTAACGATTCCGATTAACTTAAAAATTCAAGAGAATCGTAATGAAAGAATCATAAATCTAAGGTATTTATTTAACGATGCGATTCCGATTTCCCCAAAAAATACATGATTCTTAAAATTAACGATTAATTGTCAAATCACTAATATATATATATATATATATATATATATTTTAAGGAAAGAGTTAATGCTATTAGCTAATAATGAAGTGTTTTTAGTGAAAGAATTTCAAACTTTAGCAAAGTGTGTGTGTGTGTCTGTCTGTCTGACATAATAAATAATTTGCAGTTTTCAAACTCGCTAAATCCTTTAGTTTTCTAAGCTTTTGGCAAATAAATGTGTTTCTATATTTAAATTCTTCCCAAAACCGAAAATAAATTCAATTGTTTTTGAAGAAGTTGTTCTAACCTTATATCTAAAACTGTAATATTTTGATAGAAAATGATATGAAAATATTGGAGGATGGAGAATTGAAGGGCTTATAAAGATGAATGATTTTGACAGCCAAATGGAAATTCACCAAATATCGCTTATGTTGGAACTATTTTTTTTTATTTTCATATTTTATTTATTTCTAAAATGGGCAGCTAAACAATTTTGATAATATTAATACATTAAAGACAAAGCCTAAACTCACACTGACAAAAATTCTATTAAAAGTAACTATACCAACATAGGAAAGATAAAAAAAATAAATTTTAATCGTAAATTTTACCTGCCTACTTTGTGAGATTAGTTATAATACATTTTCTTCAAAATTCTAATATCTAAACTTAGTTTCATCTTTGTTATATTTCTAATGTTATTATTACTAAAATCATTTGAACTTTTATTCTCACTTTTATGGTTATATATTCACATTATTATTATTATTCAAACTGTTTGGATTCGGAAATTCTTCTTAACGTTTCGGATGAGCTCTTTGATCTTCTTTAGGTATTATTTGTTGAATTTAGGAGCCTTCTCAGAACTTCAAACCGAGTGGTCCTAAACATAAGTTTACATAGAGCTTTGAGTGATATTCACCTGGAATGTACAAGTTCAACCTTGACAATGAACAGAAATACCTAGGAATAAAGATCAATATAGTATTATCAGGGCTCTACAGACAATTTTAATTTTAGCTGACCTTTGACAAGTAAATATTTTCATTTACTAGCCAAATAGGAAAGTTACTATCCAAACCCATTAAATGTTATTTCACTCTAATGTTATAAATAAACCAATAATTCAAAATTTAGTTACTTATAAGTATAATCCATTTCGCTTTGAACTACTTTTTCTGCATAAAAATTTGTTGAATTTCTTGAGACATTTTTTAAACAGCCATATTTAAAAAAATAGAGTATATTGTTATATTTTCTATTCTATTAAACATTTTATTTGGTTAATTTGACTTTGCTCAGTTAATTAAAATAAAGGTTGAAAAGACATTTTTCACTCAGTATTTAGAAGATTGTTTGTGAAAAAAGAGTCACCAAAAGATAAATGTTTTATTATCTTTAGTTGCCTCTTGAAAAAAATCACTCGCAAATGCAAGTGTTTCACTCGCAATATAGAGCCTTAATTATTGTTTGTGAGATGAGGACAGTCTAACTCTATCTATTGAAAGAAGTGTTTGGTTTTCAGTTCTAAGAAAGCTCCAGAGTTTGATAAGAAAGTTTCCAAGTTAGTCAGTTAATACTTGAAGAAGACCATGGAATGAACACAGGAGAGTAAAAGTTCAAACAATTTGAAGAAACCTAAAAAAAAAAAATTTTAATCTTTTTTTTTTTGTTTAATACAAAATGGTATTTATTTAAAACTATTATCTTGTTAAAGTATTATTATTTCAATAATATGAAATCCTTTTTTTTTCTATCATTATTCTTATATATACAACATTCCATTTGGCCAATGTGCCTTCTAAATTTCTATAGTTGTTACGAGTTGAACTGAGTAATGAGAACAATCTACAACCATAAGTTAATAGGCTTAATTTGCAATTCTGTGAAATCTCCTGAAAATGACAAAATTTGTGTCAAACAAAATATTCTTCATGAAACAAAATATTTTATTTAATCTAAAGTACCCAGCATTAACATTGGTACGCAGCAACAACTGGGTACCAATGTTAATCTATGTGAAATATTCTTACCTACTTGCACTTGCAGTCAAAATTGCACCTGCAATTTCCTGATGACTTAATTAAAACTTATACGAAACAATGCTTTTATAGCCAATGCTTCAAATTTCTGTTTAAATGCTATTTCAATAATTTTTATTTCATTTTCACCGAATGTGTTTAGACATATGTACTTTGTGTATAAAATCAGAATAGAAGTTCATATAATCTAAATATTAATTATCAAGCTCTATCGAAAAAATTCAATATTTTGTGTATATAACAGGATAAAAAATGTTCAAGTAATACTAATTATCAAACTTCATCTGAAAACTTCAGACAAATAAAGAAATAATGTGTATCTATCAATAAAGATGAGAATGAAAGTAAAAAAAATTCAAATAATACTATAAAGTCTCATTTTAGCAATTCAGAAAAAAACATTACAACAATATAAGAACAAAATAATTAAGGTTTGAATAACCTAACTAACTATCACGCTAATTCCAAAATTTTAGATAAACTCTTTTAATATTCTATTCAAATTATACAGATTCTGAATTATCTTTTAGACAAAATACAAATCAAATAGTGTTATAAGATCATTTGGAACTTTAGAGTTAGTAAGTAATATCAAATTACCAACACATTTTTTTTAGGCAAACAAGATGAGGATTTTCAGACTCATGCCATTTTATGTTCCACTAAAACCCTGAACAGTATATTTTTGTGTCAAGGATTTGATATTTACAATGAACTCTAAAATTAATTAAACCTTCCAAAAACCTCTGTCAAATTTCAGCTTAAATCATTCTGCAAATATATCTAGTAAATAACATGTCTACTCAAATGTTAAATAAGATGAGGCAGAAAAGGAACATTCTTGAAATGGTTAGCTATTTAAAAAAATATATATACATCTGTCCTTTTTATCTCACTCTATATAGAGATTACATCTAAATGTCCAATAAGGGTTTCCAAACTCCAATGAATACTAACCCCTTAAATTCCTCTGCAACAGTTTACTTTTAAGTTTAATGGCATATCAAATCTTGCAGTTAATCTGTGAAACCTTTAATTTTGTCAATAACTTTTTTTTATTATAAACAAATTTTCATACAAGTAGTACAATGAATGGTGTTTTGTTTAATGATATACCTAGTATTTTATGCTAAATGGTTTGTTTCTTTCTTTATACAAATAGATTGATGAATAAATAGTTTAAAAATCTTTCATATTTTTGTGAAATAAGTGGTTTATGTATATATCCTAGCACCAGAAAACTGAACATCATGATTTGAAAGTATTCTGGGTTCATAATGTGCAACAATTAGACCCATTTTTGTAAAACAAAAGAAAAAAATAGATCATCCAAAATGTGAATATCAGCTCGTTGAAATAAAGAATTTGATTTGATTTTATTATAAGCTAACTATTATCATATTGCTTGTCAACAATAGGAAATCTGTGTTTTGGTAAATCAAAGTTTTACAATTTAAAATCTATAGATAGGAAGGTCTCATTCAATTTAACACAAACATCATTTAATTGGTTGATGAAAGATAGGACTGTCTATAAGTGGTTTCTTCCAAATCAAAATGGTTATAGCACATGATTATGGCACTAAAATACAACACAAAGCGGATGCTATCCAGACAGGAAGTCAAGAGGCTAAAACACTGAACAGACAGGAAATGATATAGGTAGGAAGCAAACTGGATGGATATGATGTCAAATGGATTAAGAAGTTGCAAGAAATAGAATAAATCATTATGTTCTTTATTACAAACATAATGTAGGTGTAACATAACACCTCTGTAAAACCCCATCCTTAAATCATAAGAATAAAATCACAGACCTAAAATAGACGAGATGTTGAATGTATAAAATTAGTAATTATCATTATTTGTCATTTGCTTTTATTTTTCTATTGTAACAAATATATTTAAAATTACAATACTAAAAGATTTGAATGTTAAAAAGGTCTATTTCAAAAGCATTTATCATAACAATATTTTAGACTTTATTAAACAAATCAACCTTTTTGCATTAAAATGTTAGAATGCCCTGTTTCAAAATAGAAATTTAAAAAAAACACATCAAATAATCTGAAAGAATTATTTCAAAACAAACATTCCAGCCACATTTTAGATTCTATTCAAGAAATCAAATTCATCACCAGAATTTTTAAATACAAAATATTTCTCAAGTGCTTATTGACAATTGTTCATCATCTGACAATAATCTAACAATTATAAAAAAAATCATTTCCAGTAATAATTGTGTTTACAAGATAAAATATTTTATGTATTTAGATAACAGTAACACATATTTTGCAGATATTCTATAAAAACATCCAAGCAAATTTAACAATTCAATGCTCATAAAAAAAAATCTATTAAATTGGCTTTCAACAAAGAAAAATGAACAAACATATTCAAAAGATTATATTCCGGTTATGAAATTTTGAAAAAGTTAGGGTCAAGGTTTATTTAATCAAAACTAGAAATTTGCAAGTGAAAATACCAAAGTCTACTTCCATTACTTGAAATTAGTTATAAATTCAGCTAAAAACCTATTTTGGATGCCTGATTATTCCATTTCATCTGACCAATTAAATGAGGAGAGGTCTTTGGCAAATGGAATGAACAGAAGAGAAAATAATGAAAAGAAAAACAAGCAATGCTTTTGAAATGCCAAGAAGAAAAGAGATTCGTAAAAATAACAAAGAGAGGTTGGAGGTTAATTTGGTTTGTTATTTACAAATAAAAACTATCTACACCCACATAATGATAATAATAACAAAAATGCAACTTATACAGGTTATGTATCTAAATTACATCTTTTTGTATCATTATTTTATTACAATATTCTTATTAATTTCATTATTTGTATGTTTTGGGTTTTTTTGTTTTGTTTTATGGCATATTCACCATTTTATGTCATTTAATTCTGAGAACAATCATTTTTGATGTTCTTTTTGTCTACCCTTATTTCTTTGAATAACACAACATACACTATCTAATCCATAGCTGGAGGGAATGTGGGGATTCAACATACCTTTCCCAACGGTATTAGTCCAAATGTGAATGTAAACAGAACTGGGATTTGAACTCATGTATTACGATTCTCAAGTCCACTTCTCGGAACTGCTGACCCCACAGAGTTACTTCAGAGTTTTCCTTCTCCTAGATGCCTGTCTTAGTAAAGACTAAGGGTGCATCTACCCAGTCGTTTAACTGTGCCTCCTAGACATTAACCTGGGTATTTCTACATCCCGGTGGTGGAAGCTTTCAGTGGGAGACCTAGGATATTTTGAAGATAAAACGTAAAGAATACCAATTATCACAAATAGGGAACTCGCAGAAGTGTTGGATGTGTCTAGCTCATGAAAACTTAATGTCATTACTAGGATATACATCCTATTATGATGTTCAGGTCCTCTGGAAATATAAAAATGCTGAAGCCTAAAGTATTCTGGCTATCAGCAAAATCCATGTTGCATACTAAAAACTTTCAATATAGGTTGTTCTTTTCTCATCAACAGACTGTAAATCACAAATTTATATATATTTCTAATAAATGAATATTTAATAAGCTTTTTTTAAATGCTTTTACAAAAACTTATATCTGGGCAGTTCATATATCTTCGAAAAGCTCTCTTAGTACATGCTAGTTCAAATCCCAGTCATTCTATTACCGTCACATTTTGGATAATACCCTTGGAAAATTTATTAATTCTCTCATTCCTACACATATGGGTCAAATAGTGTAATTAGTATCATACAAGCAATGTGTTGACAAAAAATAGTTTTTGGCATTAAATGAAAACTGAAAAGGTTGAAAACCAGTTAATAAAACAACTCAAGTAGCATGATAAAACTCATCATATTTTGAGAACTATTATTCTGAAATTCTGAGGTATGAGCAACTATGGTCCTTCTTGTTTTATCAACAGAAGAATCCGAAGATTCATACTTTTCCCAAAGGTTTCAAAAATGAATGCAACAGAGCATGTGGGATTTGATCCTGCATATTACAATCCAAAAGTCCAACCATAGTGCCAAGGGGACTACCTCCAAGAATTAATGTTGAAAGTTTAAGGGATAATACCATATTTCCAAAATCTCAAAAACAGAAAAAAAAAATTAAACCACATTAGTTACAACTTAACATTATCCCACAGACAGCTGTCTTTGGTATCCCTTATTTACAATTTAAAAAAAAAAAGCAAAAAAAATGCAATCATAGTTGCTATCCTGTAACAGTTATGAAGCCAATATAGAGATTTCCTTAGGGTTTTATCTTTGAATTTTTTTCTTTCTTTATTCTGCTCTTCTTTTTCGTTTTTCTTTGTCTCAAAAACTTCATTTTCATCATTGTTGATTGGTGCGAAAGATAATAAAGTGAACCCGATATTCAAGTACATTTGACCAGAATATACAGCAAGCACTTCTTGATCTAAACAAGGCTGCCAATTTTTTATTGAAAAATCAATGGACTTCCTGCCAGTTTTTGTTTGGCCACCTCTTTGTTATATTTCTTACATACACATGAGCACAACATATATGACCACCAGATGTACTTGAAGGGAGAGAAAATATTTTATGGAGTTTAGTTGTACCAATAAATTCCATTATCAAAGTTACTTGGCATTGATGGCGGAGAAGAAATTACTTAACTTTGGTTTAAACCAAATTTTCATATGCTGTTTGGCTGTACTTTGGCTGGATTTAGTTAGCACGGTTATTGTTAGGGCGACACCCCAACATATGGATATAAGTACAAACCCAAGTTAGGTGCAAGGCCAGTTTTATGTGCTCATTATATCCCTAGGCTTTTGCAATCAGTGTTGCTCTTCACCCAGGTTTTTGGAATCAGTGTTATCTTTACACCTAGATGAGTTACTCCAACATATGGACTCGTTTAATTGCATCATCAGAATTATAGTGGCAAACATAACAAACAAATACCTAAAACTATGTAAGATTTCCTTTTTCTTATCTTAAATAATGTTTTAATAACTATACTTGGCCTCAATTTCTAATTTCTCTTCTACATTCTCTACCTTTTCTTTTATCTAACTAATTATAATTAACTTCCATCTGTTTCACCCTTGTTTCACTTACTGCTTCACCGCTTGTCTTTAAATTTCTGCCAATGAAGTCCTTTCCCTTCTGGATGTTTGAATGAAGTATAACATTAATCCCTAAATTAAAACTTGGTGCTGCTTGCCTTATTTCAAAAATGTATGTTCTAAATTTCATTAAAAAAAAAGGTTACAGTCTTTAGTTTTAACTACATATACATGAATAACCACTCTTTTAAATATGCAGGATGCCATTGGCATACTATGTACAATCTCAAATGGGTGGAACCCTTTGTGTTTATCAAGACACAGATATCAATGCAGCAGCACATACCATACTGCTATAGTATTTTATATGGTGTTATACTATGAGTTTCGGGTTTAAATTTTAGTTTATTTTTTTATTGGTTTTATTACTTTTAAGATCAGAAATACTTCCCTTTTTTTAAATGAAATAATAAACATACATTGCAAATTCCTGAATTATACCCAAAAAATTCACACTAGAAAACGTCTGATGGACTGAGTCCACAGAAGATGAACCATGAAATAAAATTCTCTTCATAAAGATTTCTCTTCAAATTTCACTTAAACCAATGGGAAATTAAAAAATCAATAAAGGATACAAACACTGGTTATAGTAATTATATAAATAATGGATTTGTGCTAACATATATGTATGAACCCCCACTCATTATCTAAAATTACCTCAAATCTATTTATGGTTAACAGAACAAGAGCAGGCTACCCCCTTAGTTTGATTAAAGGGTTAAGTCCAAAATTCTGTCATTCCCAATTACCACAAGAAGGTTCCCAAGTTCAATCACCCGAAGACAGCCGGAGGGCTAATCGGCCAAAACGTTGTGAAGACCGCATTAACATGGATGAGGACAGCAGTCCGAAAAATAGTTGTACAAATTATCAAGCCTCATCCCAAGGATTCCGAAAAACCTTATCATTGTTATCTTCACAACGTTTCCGAAAAGAATTCCAAAAGACCTTTACATTAGTTTGGTCCGAATTAAAATGACGGATTTGAAATGTCAAAATCTATTGAGAGTGGAAATAGAGTTTTAAATCATTGATAAATTGATTAACAGTTTAGAAAAAAACTATGAAGGCCCTTCATCTTATTAGAAGAAGAATACACAAAATAACATACCAAATTATTTTGAAATAAGTATTAAAATAATGAAGGCATATGGTTAGTACGATGAATCTTAGTAAATATTCATTTTCTTAAAAGATTAGAATTTGTTAGTAAAATAATACTTGATGTGAAACTAAAGAAAAAGGTTAAGTTTTCAGGCAGTTGTTTACTAAGCCGTCCTTTCAAGTAACGTAACTCTTGCATGACTCAAGGGTTCACTTTTCACTTGCATGAAAATGAAATCTGTGGTCGTGGTGAAACGGTGCAAGTGAAAAGTGAACCCTTGAGTCATGCAAGAGCTGCGTTACTTGAAAGGGAGGCTTAGTAAACAATCGCCAGTTTTCATTTTTATTTTACCAACTTAAATATCTATATGTATTTAATTATAATGCACTTGTTCCCTCGTTTGTATAATCAAGGGAGATTTTGGATGTATAAAGTTATTTAATTAATATCCTATGCCTATATGCATCCAAAATAGAAAATAGAAACGAAAAAACAGTTTGGCCAAATAATTCAACTGAGATGTCCTCTTACTTTTTTCAGAGGTTTATTAGCAATCCTAATAATAGAAGAAATAAATAAGAATACTTAATATAATCTAATATTCATACCTGGTTACATTTGATGAAATCATGGTAATCTACTACCCCACCCCACACCCTTATTGAATTAGACAAGATTTGAAATTCTGTAAAAATTGCCAAATAAAACTTTGGTCTTACAAATACATGGAGAGTGCTGGAGAGCTCATCAAATAAAATAGTATATGCATAATAATCTAAATCTTAACTTAAATACAAATAGAACCTTGTCTGGGAATGTTCCCTATGAACTCCGAAACGGCTGGCCCAATTTTCTTGAAAATTCACACAGCTGAACTTTATGTCCCTGAGAGTGTTTTTAGATAAGTGTTGTTTTGGAATACTACTGATAGGTATAGATATTCCAATAAGATCAAAACAGCTGTTCTATGTTAAAAGTTATGTTGATCTATGTTAAAAGTTATGTTGATCTATGTTAAAAGTTATGCAAGATTTTGCATTTGATTATTTATTATATAATTCGATTTAAATATATATTTTTGGCAATACCTAAGATTTTCTGAGTTGTTTGGACAACGTTGGGCTATGCTGCTAGTTGATGCTAAAGTTAAATCAAATTTGAAATACAAGAAATTAATAGATAAATGTCAGCAAGTTTTTATGGAGGAAGCTCAGAGGGACAGTGAATAAGTGCTCAGATTGAAATTGTAGAACACAAATTCAAATCCTAATTGCTCAATTACATTCACAATTGAACTAATACCTTTGGGAAAGATACATTATCCATTTCAGCTCTGTGTTGGACAATGCAACTATTTTTTTAACACCCTGGTTTCAAAAAACAATCGGTTTCTGAATTAAATGACCAATAAGGTTAATATGTGCTTAAACACAAACAACAGAAACTAAAGTATTTATCATATTTGAATTAAATTCTATTTAAGTTATTTATCTGCTAAAATCTATAGATACAAAAACATAGAAAAAAATAATGTTGTAAATAAAACTTCTACCTAAATTCCACTTTTCTGTTCCTATGTCACTCAGTTTTTATTTAAGCTTCAATGGGATTTTCAGTAATAAGTTTATAGGAATCTAAAAGTAAATCTTATCCTTTATTTTATCACAATATGGTTTATTAGATGTAGCAATTTATTTATTAATTTCATTTATATCTATATGAGACCTGAATCATCTTTTTATGTAAATTATATGTGTTAATGTGTGCAGGACTCTACAGACAAATTTACTTTTAGTTGACCTTTGACAACTAAATATTTTTTTTACTAGCCAAAAAGAAAAGTTACTAGCCAAACCCATGAAAGAATAAAACTATTATTGATATAGATTACATTGTTCTATTTTATCTTCTATTAAACCTTTCATTGTTTAAATAATTTCACTTTGTTTGTTTTAAAAAAAGGTTGAAAGATTTGAAAGATTGTCAGTGAAAAAAAATAGTCGCCAAAGGATAAGTGTTTTATTATTTTTAGTTGCCACTTGGAAAAATAACTCGCAAATGCGAGTGATTCGCTCGCAATGAAGAGCCCTGGTGTGTGTGTATATTTAAGCAGGTTCCTGCCAAAGTTGGTTACTACTAACATGTTCATTTGTCTGGGATACTCCAAGCATTTAGTGTCCAGTATTTTTAGTAAAGTATACATGACTAACTCCTGAAATGACTGCAATTCTTGACTAATTTAATACAATTTGACTAAAAATTCTTATATTTTAAAAAAGAAAAAAAGAGTAAATATTTTAAGAATTTACAATTAAATATATAAAACCTGCTTCAAAAACAAGAAAAAGAGGAATTAAAAGGTTTATAAAAAGAATATTTATATATCAGTTGGCCAAGATTTTTGTTTGTTTGTGTTTTACGGCATATTAACCTTTTTCAGGTCATTTAATACAGAGAACAATCATTTTTGAGAAACATTCGTTTTTATCTACACATAGGAAAAGATTTTAAAGTAATTTTGGAGACTAGCAGAACCCATGGAAATTCTATGATAGTTGAAAATTTTTAAAGCACACATCAGCAAGAACATTCTGATCACATAAGCAGTTGTTCTTCAATAGAAAAATCAGTGGAATATATTTCAGATCAGACTGTAAATTAAAAAAGAACTTGAACTGAGATATTATTACAAGAAATAAAACTATGTAAAATCTATCATTTCTTAATAACTTTTGGTTTTACCAGAAAGATAAAAGCCTAGATTTTATAGAAGATAAAGAGTGCCTATAATGGGAGGTAATTTGTTTCTCTTTAATTACTGTATAAGGTGATGGTGGTTTTTGTGACAGCGGACAAACAGAATGCAATGGTTCTAAATAATGCTCATGTGGATGCTATGTCAGACCATGCAAAATTGCAGGGTTTTCACAGAATTATATCAAAATGAAGGTTAATTTAAGTATTTTAGACAATGTTAAACAATAAATCCAGAAAAAGAAAAGTTTATAATTATTGATTTTTTTAGATCCTTCATTTGCAGAAACTTTGTTTTATAAAACTTCAATATTAACAATTAGAATTTATTTTATAAATTGTTCAAAGAAAACATTCTAGTATGTTGAAAAAATAAAGGTTGAATCAATAGAAATAGTATCTTTGTTACAAATAACCTTCTACTTTAGCATTAATTCAAAATAGCTGTAATGTTAATATTAACATCTGGAACTCAAGTTTTGACCTCTTTATACAGAACATGAGTAAATTAAATAGTTGACTATTGCTACAGACTGCCTTAAAAGTATGCTTACTTGGAAAATCTGAATATCAATAATTCTAGTTTGTCCGAATTCTAAAATAATATTCTAAAGATTATTTGGACTTTAATTATCATCTTTATTATTTATTTATTTGAATTTCCAAAATAAACTTTAATATTTGAGTTATTTAGATTATTTAGGATATTTTTTTCTCATCTTTGTTGTTTACACAACTTTAGGAATTTGGCTTTGTGTGGTGAGGCTTCATGATTTGTACTAAACACTTTTATTCTAATATTTATTTTTATATAAAAAAAAGATCTCAGTCAATTTACTCTCTGGTCTTCATCAGGTATAACTTTTACAAATTTATGTGAAATTTAGGAAGAGTTGTTAATCTGCAAATTGAACACTTTGTATGGGCTTAGATTGTTCTCATTTTGTTAATTACATTTGAGTAAAAAAAAAAAAAAAAAAAAAAAATTTATCTCTGT